>VMDR010034406.1:0-11073 GCA_007922815.1 Macrotus californicus
AAAGCTTGTGCTGCTAACTGCTTCCTTGTCATAAGATCAGGCATTTGCAAGCAGGTAGACTGGGCCTGCACTCTTAGCATGACCATGCCTCTCACTGGGACCTTGGCTCATTCATACAGGAATTGCCAATAAGAACCAGCACCTATCCTTTTGGGTTATTTTGACTGATAAGATGATGCTTTTAAAGTATTTAGGTCAGGGCTAAGGACATGGATGTTGTCAAGAAATGTAATGTTAATAATCATAATTGACACAGAATTTAAAAAAATATTTGCCCAGGTGCAATTTTTGCTCCTGTTGGTCAATCTTCATAGCAGAGTGTCAGATTCTGCTTTTCCCAGCCCTGTATCTCTCTTGGGGTCCTACTTGGGCCTCTTTTGATAGATTAAATGTTCCTATTAAGCAGATGGCTGGGTGAATGTCCCTGTCTTTGCTGTCCTTACTTTTCTTGAGTGATTTCTTATTATAGGAAGGGAGTATCCCATAATAATGAAAAATTGACAGAGCTATTGATTAAATTCTTTTCTATCCTTTCTTCCTTGACTTTCCTCCCATTAGTTGAATATAAATACCTCAGAGATAAATGCAAAAAGGTGAAGGGAGGTGAGCTGGCATAGGGCTGCCTTCTGTCTTTTTAAGAGCAAAATATTATTTTATTCTGTTTTGTTAAAGTCGTATCTTCCTAAAAGGCCAAAGGAAGAGAGAATGTTTAGACTACCCAACTATTGGCAATAAATTATTTTCTTTTCTCTGAGACATAGGAAAGCTTAGGATGGCAAACACCATTGGAGAAATGTTCTTTTCCATTTTGTGGCACAACAACTCCAGAAAATAGGTTAATTGGTTCAGAGCCTTGCTCTTCCTGTTAATGGTATTTAGCTTGTGAAATTGAACAACTGCATCTCAAGACAGAATGTTCATAAAATCGATATTCTGGTTGCTAAGTGTGTGTTTTTAAGACATAGTTTGAATTAATTTATTCAAAGCCAGCTGGTGCTGTTCCCAATATAACCTCTAGGAGGAAACCTCAACCCATGTTGTGCCTAAAATAATCAGGTTTTCTGTTCTCTTTCTATTCAACTTTTATATCGTATCTAAGTTAGTACTTTTGATATTTCTAAGCTTTTTTTAAAAAAAACATTTATGTAGAACACCGCATAATTGCAGAAAAGATAATAGTCACATACCCTAGGGCCTACTGTACACTTATGTTAAAAGTACAGCTTTTATTGGCAACTAAAGTAATAACCTTTCTGTGTCAAATTGCTTTAAATTAAACTAAAAAAAACCCACTGGCTGATACTCACACTTAGTAATTGTCAAACATTAGCATAATGTGGAATACTAAAGCTGCCTAAATCTTAGGTTTAAAAATAATTATTTACTTTGACAAATTTTGTATGCAGCAGCATGTTATTAGATATCCTTTCCCCCCTCTTCTTCTAAAAACGCAGGATCAATGTATATGTTAATATTATACTTAAGCTTGAAATGTAAGTGGAACTGTAACTTATGTTAGCCTCTGAGAAAGGAGTCTCATTTAATCTCTGCTCATCCATTCATCATAGACCACATATAATGGGGTGAATCAGCACTTTGGATGGCTTTGTGTATTGTCCCTTGTATTGAGTGACCTAACACATGACCGCAGGAGGAAAAATGTACAAGTTTATTTTTGATTAAACTGCAACATGGCTCAGGCTGCATAATATCCAGCCATTTCAAGGCACTGGGAGATGAGGACCCTAAAGGATTGTGTGTGTGAAGCCCTCAGGTGCTGGTCATAGCAGCATTTCACACTAATGCATTTATATTTTCCAGATCTCTCAGCTCAGCCACAGAGCTTTCAATGAAAACAAGCCCACAGTGGTTTTAGGGGAATGGAATTCATTTATTTTGTAAGATCTGTCTAGAGGTTTGGTATCACCTGGGCAAATCTACCAGCTAAAGCCAGAACGGTTGTGTACCAGAATGATTTTTGTCAGCTCTTATGGTGCATTGCTAATTTGAAGTAGAACTTTATTGATAGAGTTTGAGTTCCTGTCACTCTCTGATTTCACAAAATCCTGCTCAGCCACCATGAGCAACTACCTTCGAAGTCTGTTGATAAAGCGTCTTGAAAGTAAGCAGTTCAATATTGAAGAATGCTGACATAAGGACAGTGGGAAAGTCTGGCAACATATTCAGCCAGGAGTGACATGCAGATATTTGGCAATGTCATGGAAAACCAGAGTCTCAGAGGACAAGCATATAAGAGATGCCAGAACAGCCTTCAACATTCTACACTGTATTCTTGTAGAAGTCCGAAGACATGAACTCAAAGAGAACTATGACAAGGTACACATAGGGTTATCAGACAAATGATATCCTCTCAATAACGGAGAGATTAAATCTTCAGTTGAATTCTAGTTGCCTACATTCTGGGAGCCCCAGCTGCCTTCTTGTAATTAATGGAAGAAGTAAATGAAATTAGGGTTTTTCACTTTTTCCTCATTGAGCCCAAGACACTAGTCTAGAAAGAAGAAAATAAAAGTCTGGGCTCTAGACCTGGGTCTCCATTCTGCTGGTTGGCTTTGTTCTGGAAATGAACCTCTCTTGATCTTAGTACGCCCATATACAAAATAATACCTGCTCTGAAATTAAGTGATAAAAGTATAATTAGATGAGTTGTTCAAAGATTATGCTTCTTCAAAGCTATAGGTACATTGTTAATATGCATAATGGACACTCCACTTTCCTCCAAACATGCCTTGCCTGTCTTCACCTTTGAATCATCAGCTGGGTTGTTTTTCCTGTAGAAGAGCTTCTATTTTCCATGTGATCATCTTTCTTGACCAGCTCATGCCTTCTGTTCTTTATAAAGCGTTCTTCTTATTCTCTCATTGCTCTAAAATCCTGTGAGATCATTATCTTTACCAGATAATTTGTCATTTCATTATGTTCTGCTTTGTACTGTTTAGTTTTAAAACTGCTATTTGTTGTCCCACCCATAGATGAGCCATTTTTCTTTGTCCCCAAACTGAGACCTCTGCATGAAATCATTATGTATTCTGTTCAGCACTTATCACATTGCTGAGCATATATTAGGTGCTTAATGTACGTTGGGTTAATTGCTTTTATTTTTCAGTGGACTATTCATTTAGCATCTCCTCTTATTCACTCCTAAGTGCAAATGTGCTTTTGTGTATAGATGAGATTATAACTCCTTTCATTTGTTGAAGGGGGCCTGAAACAGACAAGTTTAGATATTTGTTTTATTAAGTTATTAGGCCAGTTCAGCATTGTCCAGTGCTTTTTTTCCTGCCAGATCAGTGTCCTTCAAATTTTTTCCTGCATATTTGTGCCAGGGCAACCTGGGAGCTCTTCTAGGACTGAGGCATTGGAAACACTGGGAGGAGCAAGGTCAGGGGCATGTCAGATTTCTTAACTGATCTTCCTCATGCAAGCCTTCATTTCTCCCTACCTCTTTCACTGGAATATGAAGCTCCTTCTTTTCTGGATATCATGGAACAGTCATAATCATAATAATGAACATTTATAAAAATATGCTCTGTGTCAAGAAATGTGCCAAATATTCATGGATTACTTCATTTAATTCTCACACTAGTTTTGTGAGTAACTATTATATTGCCCATTGAAGAGATAAGGAAATTGAGGCTAGGAAAAATGAGATAGGAGCAGGAGAAATGCTCTGGACTGGCCATAAGACTCTAGAGGTTGGTGCTACCCAAGATTACCATTGGTTTGGATGGTGAATAGCTTAGTTGTTTGGAGACTAGGTCATCTGCTCTGTGTTAGACCTGTGCTATACCCATCTTCTAAATGAGAGAAACTGTCTCTACATTAATTTCTTATTTATAGGGTATACACTGGGTTCCTCTCTGAATGACATGCAAGAATGTCCTGCTAACTGGGTATAGAGTAGGGTTTGAGTTTGGTACACAGAGGAGCCCTGGACAGTTGTGGGACAACAAAGCTGGGTTTGTGAAATTCCATGCAGACATGTGCTGGGATGAAGTGGGAAGATCTTTCTTGTTTCTTAGTTTAGAGATGAAAACTGAAATTCAGAAATACTATGCAGAGTGTGTTGAAATGATGCCTGGAGCAAAACCATATTAACCCATTAATTTAAAAATTCCATTTCTGAAACTGAAGCTATTTGATTTTTAAGTGAATAATTGAAGTCCTCAATCAAAGCCCTTAGGTGTCTTTGGGGAATGTTTTGCAACCTCTACTCTCCTGTAGTAAGTTTTCTAAGGTTTATGTTATGATATATGGGGAAACCACAAACTTGACTCCAGGGGCCAACTTTCCTGAGGACTTTCCTCAGGACTTTCCTGAGGACCTTTGACTTCGAAAATCATGTAACCATCATTTTGCATGTTATATTGGTGCATGTTATATAAAATTCAAGCTATGCATACTGAAACTAAGAGAGATACTTTTTGATCTACTTCCCCTTATTCCATCTCTGTTGATTTTCATCTCCTAAATATCTCTTGATATGTCTGCTCCTCCATCCTCATTCCACCTCCTTTGTTCAGGACACCAACATTATCTCTTGTCCGAACAAATCTAATAGCCTTGGGCAACTATTCTTGACTCCTTTCAATCTGTTCTACTCTAGAGTAATAGGTTAAAATGCAAATATGAATATGTGAGCCTCTTGCCCTCTCTCACTGCCATTAAACACCCCCAGCGACATTCCATCCATCATTCTTAAGATAAATGCAATCCTTAACGTGGCCCACAAATGCTCTGTGTTGTCTGGGGCTTCTGATCTCTCTGATCTCTCTAATCACTCCTTAAGGTCTCAGTACTATCCCTTATGATCTTATTCCATCCTCTCTGCCTTAAATTGTTCCTTCCTGCCACAGGAACTTGGCATTTTCTATTCTTGCTCCTTGGAATGCCTGTCTATCTCTAATAAACTTATGCTCATCCTTGTCATTTCAATTAAGTTTCTCTTACTCCATGGCTGGGTTAAATCCTGTATTTTAGATGCTCTTAAGTTCACATAGCTTTTCTTCATAGAACTTACCACAGTGTACGTTTTGCATATCTTAGTTTGGTTATAGATAGCATCATGGTTACAAAATTGATTCAACACCCATCCCTGCTAGTTACTGGGAATGAGATTCTGGGCAATCATTCCATTTCTCTTGGTCCCAGTTTCCTCACCTGTAAAATATGGACAGTAGTAGTCTGTAGGGGTTGTTGTGAGGATTAAATGAGAAAATATATACTACATTCTTAAGATATTCAGTTGCTAACCCAATTACTGGTTCTAATGTGGCTGTTTAAAAAAAGTTTGAAAAGCATATCTCTGATACATAATTGTAGGATGAATGAATCTGAAGTCATCAAAAAATCCCAGAATTGTTGGTTCAAGTAGGAAAATAACAAAGCTAAGGTCAGGAGAGATGTGAGCCTTAGAGAGAACTCATGACTTTGTTTCTAGGCTATGAGTAACCTTGAAAGTGGTCCAGCCTCATTCCCAGTACTCACTCCTTTTCTGAAACAAAGCTAGGCAGAGAGGGAGGATGAATTGGTGTAAATCATTACCTGCTTCTAGGAAAACTGCTCAAAGAAAACTTCCTTATATTTATGAAGAATATAGTCAATATATTTTCATTTAATTTCATGATTTGATTTGCTGCCTTCCAGCCAAAACCCTAGCTTATTACTAATAGCCCCTCCAAATCAGGATGTATTGGCAAACACTGGGTGCTAAGGCCAAAGTCACTTTTCCTAAAGTGTTCAGAATTATTGCTGCAAATTGAAACTCCAAATACAATTTGTGTCATTAACACGTTAAGGACTATATTTTTTACTTTCTCCCATATGTCATATACCTGCTCACATATTCATTGTGAACCAGTACTTAAAATGCATAATTCTCAAAGGTTGCTAGTAATTACTTAAAAGAGCCATATTCATCTCAAAACCCAGAATTGGGACATAAGGTTTAAGGAATAACTGACCGAATTGGACACTGCAATGAACAAACCATTTCATAGTTCATAAAATAAAGTAGTTATGGAGCACATTTTTATCTACAAAGCGTGAGAAATGAATTTATTAACCCTCACAACATCCTCTGTATTATTACTACCACATAATAAATATGGAGTAAGGGGTTGAAAGGTTATTTGAACTTTTTTTCCTCCCCCTGGGAACTATGACTTTTGAATTCGAATGGAGTTGTCTGTGTTCTGCAGTTTTCAGTCTTGTGTTCCTTTTGCCCAAATTTATCCATTCGTGAATTTTTTTTTGGAAATAGAATTCTTGCAGAGTTAATTTTCAGATTAAAGTCCAAATAAAGTCACTCTTTCGTCCAATCTTTTAAAGAAAGTGTTGGGTTTGAGTGTCATTTCTTTAACGGCAGGAATCTCTGCCATTAAAATTGGTTTCACCACCTCCGGCCTCTCTCCTTCTCTCACTCACCTTGCTCCTTGTTCTTACTGCTTTTAAGTTTACTTTATTACTTTTAAAATTTTACTTTTAAGTGTTTTGGACATATAAAAATGTACAAAGAATATGATAATGAGCTCTCATCCCTACAACCCTGCTTTAGAAGGAAAATATTACAGCATGAGCAGAAACTATGGGGCTGTGGCCCCTGCCTGGTCAAACACCCTTCTCTCAAGTGTGATGGCAATCATTTGCATTTACCAGCTCTTTTCTCACATTTCACTGTGGTGTCTCCAAGCAAAATGAACTAGTATGTTGAATGTTTTAATACTTTATATGAAAGGCATGATAAAGTTTATATTGTTCAGAAATTTGCTTTTTCTTTGCTGTGCTCAATGTTATATTTAGAAGATACATCCTTGATGTGCATGGCTCCTGTTCATTTTCATTTAATTTAATGTTTCATTCTATGAATACATCACACATTTTGGGATTATTTCCTGTTGATAGTTATTTATTTATTAATTTTATTTTTAATTTATTTTTAAAATATATTTTATTGGTTATGCTATTACAGTTGTCCCATTTTTTCTCCCCTCTATTTCCCTCTACCCTGTACCACCCTCCCACCATCATTCTCCCTCACTTATTTCATGTCCATGGGTCGTATATATAAGTTCTTTTGCTTTTCCATTTCCCATACTATTCTTTTTTTTAGTAATTTAATATATTTTATTGATTATTCTATTACAGTTGTCCCATTTTCCCCCTTTATTCCCCTCCGCCCCTCACATCCCTGCCCACCCGCATACCTCCTCTTTAGTTCATGACCATGGGTCATATATACAAGTTCTTTGGCTTCTACATTTCTTATACTATTCTTAACCTCCCCCTGTCTATCTTCTACCTGCCATTTATGCTTCTTATTCCCTGTACCTTTTCCCCCTCTCCCCGCACCCGCTCCCCTGATGATAACCCTTCATGTGATCTCCATTTCTGTGATTCCGTTCCTGTTCTAGTTGTTTACTTAGTTTGTTTTTGTTTTTGTTTTAGGTTCAGTTGTTAATGACTGTGAGTTTGTTATCATTTTACTGTTCACATTTTTTATCTTCTTTTTCATAGATAAGTCCCTTTAACATTTCATATAATAAGGGCTTGGTGATGATGAACTCCTTGAACTTGGCCTTATCTGGGAAGCACTTTATCTGCCTTTCCATTCTAAATGATAGCTTTGCTGGATAGAGTAATCTTGGATGTAGGTCCTTGGCTTTCATGACTTGGAATACTTCTTGCCAGCCCCTTCTTGCCTGTAAGGTTTCTTTTGAGAAATCAGCTGACAGTCTTATGGGCACTCCTTTGTAGGTAACTGTCTCCTTTTCTCTTGCTGCTTTTAAGATTCTCTCCTTATCTTTAATCTTGGGTAATGTAATTATGATGTGCCTTGGTGTGTTCCTCCTTGGATCTATCTTCTTTGGGACTCTCTGAGCTTCCTGGAAGTCTATGTCCATTGCCAGATTTGGGAAGTTCTCCTTCATTATGTTTTCAAATAAGTTTTTATTTCTTGCTATTCCTTTTCTCCTTCTGGTACCCCTATGATTTGGATGTTGGAATGTTTAAACTTGTCCTGGAGGTTCCTAAGCCTCTCCTCATTTTTTCGAATTCTTGTTTCTTCATTGTGTTGTGCTTGAATGTTTATTTCTTCCTTTTACTCCAAAGTGTTGATTTGAGTCCTGGTTTCCTTCCCATCACTGTTAGTTCCCTGTACATTATCCTTTATTTCACTTTGCATGGCCTTCACTTTTTCCTCTGTTTTGCGACTATACTCAACCATTTCTGTGAGCATCCTGATTACCGGTGTTTTGAATTCTGCATCTGATAGGTTGACTGTGTCTTCATCAGTTATTTGTACTTTTTCTGGAGCTTTTATGTGTTTTTTCATTTGGGCCATATTATCTTTGTTTTGGCGCACCTGTTACATAGCATGGAGAGGAGCCTTAGGTATTCACCAGGGTGAAGCAACCCAGGTCATTGCACTGTGGTACTATATGTTGGGGAGGGGTCCAAGAGGGAACAATACCTCATGCTCAGCTCTCACTGGCTTTCAGTCACTTTCTCCACTACCAACTAGCAAACTGGGCTACTCTGGTGCTGATTTCTGGGTGGGTGGTTTTGTGTCCGTTCTAAGACCCTGTGGGTCTCTACAATGAACTCTCCTATGAGGCTGGGAGTTTCTCTGCCACCTAAACTCCCAATGGGTTTTTCAGTTAGAGATTTTGAGGCTTTATTTCCTCACTCTGGAACACTGGGTTGCATTGTCTGTCTTGCTCCCCAGTTGGAGGGGAGGAATACCTCCCATTTTATCTGCACACAACTGTGGGACCACCCACTCTGCCAGCCACCCCCCTTACTGCAAGTCCTCTCCATTCCAGCTGCCCATCTCCTCCCCTCCTACTGGTCTGGGTGAATGTTTCTTCTTTAACTCCTTGGTTGTCAGACTTCCCTACAGTTTGATTTTCTGGCAGTTGTGGGTTTTTTTTTTTTTAATTTGTTGTCCTTCTTTTGGTTGTATGAGGAGGCAAAGTGTATCTACCTGTGCCTCCATCTTGGCTGGAAGTCCCATAATTTTTTTCAAATATAAACTACTATTATAAAGATTCTTACACACATATATTTATATATACATATAAAAGTTCTTTCTAAGTTATATTACAAGAAGAATTGTTGAATCAAAGGGAATTAGTATCTTAAAACTTTTATTGAATATTGCCAGATTTTTCTCTAGAGTGATTGTACCCGTTTACTCTTTAATAGCATGTGACAGTTCTGGCTGTTCCACATTTTCATCACACTGGGTACTGTCAGATTTTTATATCTGATGGGTTTAAAATGGTACCTTTTTGTGTGTGAATCCTATTTTCCTGATTACCACAAAAATTAAATATACAGGGTCTGGAACAAACAATGCCCCTTTTTATTACAAAAACTTTTATTACACAATCATAAGCATGCACTTCTGTAATATAACAATATCACACTCAAGCACACCATATGACATTTTAGGTGAAACGTTCAAATTAAAAGTATAAATTATTATCCCTATATTATTACTGTACCAACCACACTCAAGCAAGCCTTGCTTCTGCCGGGCCCTGTATTTTTAAATATTCTTGTGGTCTTTTAAGCTATGTGTTCTGGAAATTGTGTGTCCATAATTTTTGCCTATTTTTCAGCTGGGTTGTATTTCTATTGATTTGTAAGAGTTCTTTATATATGCAGGATACCAATTACTTGTCAATTAATGTTTGCCAATATTACTCATTTTTTCTTCAAGCTTGTTCTTTGTTCCCTTCAGGCTATATTCTGAAATCCCTAGAAGGGCTAATACAAACGTGGGTAATTGGGCCTCAACTTCTCCTACAGTCTTGTTTCTAAACATTTTGTGCCTCCTACTTATATTTTGGCACATATGCCTCATCTCTCCAAGTTCTTTTTTATGTTACTCCTTCTGCTTGGAATGTACTTACCTGTTGTCTGCCTGGCTGACATTTATCACTCTTTCACAACCCAAACTTTTGGGAGGTTTTGGGTGCCCCTCTCCATTCTTTATGTTCTTCTCTGTACTTGTGTAACTCCCTGTGAAGACCTGGGAATACTTTTCAGCTTCTCTCCTCCCAGAAATAAATGTCCTAAAGAAGAAAACAGTGTCTGATGGGTGTTGCCACCCACACGTTTGGCTCTGGTACAGTTTTCCTGAATGGCCTACCAGGAATGAGTGGTGAGATGACTTTTTACATAAATTTTCAGCCAAGGCTTAAGTGCAGAATACAGGTCTTATATAAAAATTCTGGTTAATATAGTCTTGACAGTATTTCCATTGAGTTCTATATTATCATAGACTTTGGGACCAGAAGCATTTTATTTCAATTTTCAAAAGCAGTTATCTACTTGAAATAAAAAAAAAAACCCAAATGAAGTTTTTGGAAGTCTAGGGGAAAAAAATCTAACAGCTATTTCCTTCCATTCTTTTCCAAATATCTATTCCAAGTAAAGCTTATCAAAGAACTTTCTATTTCTTGCCCATTGTGAACCTGGGTCTGAGATATATGTCAGTGCACTCTGTTCTCTTTCTCGAATGCATGATAGGACACACATTGGGACATCTATTATTTTGAAGCTAGGATTTAACCCAATGAAGAAGGGAAAACCCAGCATACCACATTGTGTACTATTTACACATTTCAATATTTAATTTCCTGTCTGCATTACACACATTTTAGTATGCAGGTTATTTGTCCAACGTAATTTATCAGTTTCTTATTAGATAATATTCTCCTCAGGGCACATATTGTTCATACTTAGAAATTCTTATTAACCTCAAGAATCATTGTTTATCCAACAAAATTATTACAGCTTTGATGAAGTGTTTTAAGTATAACATGTAAAACACTATTTTCTTACTTTCATAAGCAGCTGATTTTTTGATCTGGTGGATTATTATAGTTTAGAAGATATTTAGTCTTAGACAGAAAAATACATAAAATGGTGCAATAATATGTAGATGAGTCTATTTAATTAGTACTGTTGTTAATGACAAATTGCCATCATTGTAGCTATCCCTCCTCCAAATTGCCTTTCTTAAATAGATAAATGAATAATGTT
>VMDR010034407.1:0-11074 GCA_007922815.1 Macrotus californicus
ATTTTAGAAAGTCATCTTAGATTTGTATTTCATTGATGTTTCACTTTTTTATTTATTTGGACTGAAAATAAAACCCAAACTTAATTCTATTTAGCTAGATTTAAAAATAACTTCTCAAGTGATGAGATTTAATAATGGAAGGACCTGATTTATTTCTAGATTGTTGTTTCAATTTTTATTGCCTTAGCCCTGATTTCTCAGAATCCAGTTAGAGAAGCAAGAACGTACAAGATGTCACCTTTTGGTAGGATGGAGGCATGAACTTCTGGAGGATGGACTGCTGCTGAGATGAGTAGACCCAACCGTGCTGGAAATCAGCTGGTTCTGGGGGTCCTGTACTTGCAGCCATCCCGACCCACTTGCCCTGACCCAGGAAATGCCGTGATGAACACTTCGATCATTTCTGAATTTCGTACCTAGCTCTTCATGATTGAGTTGTTTAGCTTTTCAGAACGGTTCAGGGAAATGGAGAGACACTTCAAAAATAATTAAAGAATAGTATCATACTACAAACTGATGTAATCTATATCCAATTTAAGTGCTAAATTAAGAAGCCGAGTGTGTGAAACTGAACTGTTTCACACCGCGAAACTGAATGTTTCATCATTGTTGTGTTTTTTTAGAATGTTCCATCTTTGATGAAATTGTGAGAGCTGCCTGAATCTGGCTGAGGTGAGCGTAGGTGAAGAGGAGGCAGGCTTAACTAGAGTGTTCACATTGGGAACTCAAAGAACATACTGTTTGGTGGATAGGTAGGGCCAGATTGGAGAGGGGTTTGACAGCCAGACGGAGGAGTCTGGGATTGATCATGTAGAAAGCAGGGAAAACGCCAATGTTTTGGAGTAAGGGAAAAGCCTAATGAAAGGCCACGGCCAGCATTCACATTAAAATCTCGATTTTCCAATGCATAACCATTGTCATGTTTATGCATTCATATATTACAAATAAATTATGTAAGGAAAACTTTGGGGAAAGGAGAAAATCAACCAATGTGTTATAGACATTCTTAAGTGAGAAACTTATAATCTCTTGTTGGCATTAACATTAACAGTATAAACTCTTCTAAGTTTGCTTATAATCTTTCCAAGCGCTTATTGATTCTGGGAGTGATTAGAACAGCTCCATCGCTACTTTCTCTGTGGGAATTTAGGTAAGATTGTCATTGGTATATATTTATTTCTGGCTTGAAACTAGAGCCTGATTTGGGAGGCCCTCAGACACACAAGGAAAAGAAATCTAAGGAGCCGACAACCTAATGGAATCCAAGCTCGGTCAAACATGCCATTTCCATTAATTAGCTGGGGTGGGTGCTGGCCTCCCCGAGGGGCCACTGGGCAGAGCACTCTGTGGGGGCTGGATGGAATTCAGGGCTGTGACAAGCCCAGGAATGTGAGAGTCACCAAGTTTGGGCGAGCCAGGAACAGAAGGCGTCACCATGACATCGTGAGATCTGTCTCTCTGTTCGCTGAATGAGGGCTTTGGCCAAAAATACAAAATGAGCAGTGACTCTCTGGAAATCTTGCTGTATAGTCATATGACTACCTTTCTCAGGGCTTCTAAAATGCTTAATAACTTAAACGTTATGAACTAGTACTTTTAAAAAGTTGCAATTGAATGGCCTGTTATAAAAACATCATGTATGATACACATATAATTTTTACAGAGTTGTCAAAATTCTAATTTTATAGTTTAGTTGTTTAATGCGACTGAGATTGATATTTCTTTAAATGGGACACATACTAACAGACATCTTCTAGTTAGAACCAAGAATGCTTTTTGTTATTCTCATATTAGAGGGAACAACTGGAATTTATGTTCTCAAATCAAGGCAAAGTCATCTTTGAGCTTATTCTGTACGTTTCCCCTTTTACAAAGGTACTGCAGTTACTCTTTAAAAATTAAAGACCACTGACATGCGGAATGATAATAAAATAGATGTTTCATTGTTAGTACAGAAAGTTTCTGTAACTGGGTTTTAATGAAGTTATTTTAAATGGAGATTTCAAACCCTGAGTGGGTGTTTTAATAATGTGCTAAAATATGCAGCTGGCAGTGTCTTTTCTCTCATTGGATTGTCAGTGAATTGCAACCTTCATCGGGATTCGCCCCTGTCATTTCTTCCCTGACAGCCTCTTTTTGTTCCCTGCACAGGCATCCTGGTGTCAGCCTTGAACATACTAATCACCAGGAAGCAAAAGCGTGAAGCCACATTACATGGCCTCAAATCAAAACTTGCACAGGACAGCTTCACGTTTTATGTCCACGTTACTTAGGATGCCAAGCAGCATTTACAGTTCGAAAGGAAGCCTCTCGTATGTCATGTGAAGATGAGGCAGGCACAAGAGAAACTGCCCTGAACACAGCTCCTCCTGTTCAAGATACACTGTAGCCTGTGTGGATATCCAAGGAGAAGAAGGAGCTGGCGGATCCAGTCCCTCAATCATTTCATCCCGTTTTTATTACCCGCTACCTGGGGTACCATACAAACTCTCAGTGGAATCCACTCCAGATCTCTGAGGACGAGATTTAGTCTCACAAAGAAAGCTCCCTGCTCACAGCTGCAAACATGGATTTGATTCTACGGTCCTCTCCTGAGAGTGCCCACCTATCTGGCCCACCCCCCAGAAGTTCTACTCTAAACTACATTTGTAGTTCAAAACACAGGCACAGAAGACTACAGTTCTAACAGTTGCCTTTGGAATCTCTAATAACTGCAACGAGCTCCCAGCCCAGATGCTCACTGTGACTCCAGGCTTCTGTTTTCAGTGCGCATCTCAGAGACATGCCAGCTTTCCCCCCACTTCCAGCCCTCTTCTGCTCAAGGTGTGCCAGCAGCATTGCCTTGCTTAATATGCATTCTACCCAAGGTTGAGGCATTGGAGAGCATTCAAGGCCCCAGGATCCATCCTCAACATCTCCACCTCTCAGCTCTGTACAACTCTTTTAAGTGGGGAGGAGATTGTCTTTGGGAGCAGGGGATGAACAACAGGGGGGAAAATGGGAACAACTGTAACTGAACAACAATGTAAAAGATTTCAAAAAAACACATCTGTGAGTTGGACATACGTCAACATTGATACCTTCAAGTCCTGTTAGAGTACCAAGAGGAAAAGAAGTAGCCACACCACTCTTCAACTCACTGGCCAAGTTAGGAAGACTCAAGGTCACACACTCAGGTTTCATGCCTAGATGCTACAAGGATGTTATAACAGAAATACATTGATCTATAGAAATGGATTGGATGACTAAAACTTCAGAATAGAAGAAAAATACATGTGGTATCCTGAATTTAAGTTGCAAACTCTATGAAACCCTATGTTGTTTTGATAGAGCAATGCTGAATGTTAGTTGCTTTGATAAAGTGGTTAAGAGGAAGAGACCTGGACCTGGGAAGCCCAGGTTCGTACCCTGATTCTACTATTTTTACTGTTTGTGTGTGATGTTGGACAAGTTTCTGAACTTCTCTAAATCTCAGAGTTCCCAACTGTGAAATGGTAATGTTGATTCTCTCTTCTGATTGTTGTGAGAGTTTAGTGGATTGTTATCTGATTAGAAAAGCACTCAAGAAGCCCTACCTATTACTGTTTTGGATCAAACAATAATGCTTGAATGAATTAGCATGAATCATTGCTAAAAAAATATCTTTGGCTCAAAGGCAAATAAAATACACACTTGAAGAGAAGCACATTCACTCTTCATAGCAGATAACAATCAGACAAATACCTTCAATGTCAAATCACAAATGGAAAACACAAATTCAATAAATTCCAACTAAATTTATTCAGTAAGTCGTGTTCTACCCAGCTTCTAGTTTTGAAATGCTTTAAGCATTTCTTTTTTAACTTCTTCATTGTTAAACCTCTAAAGCTGGTTTGGCCAACTTGTTCTTTGTCCTTTCATCTCAAATTTCTCACATGTGCCAAGGTTGCAATGCTTCCCAACCCTTCCTTAATCTGCCAATGCTGTCCCACTTTCTTCCCATTTCACTCTCCTTAGAAAAATGCCTACGTTACCTGTTTTAAAAGGACACTCACTAGACCCCAGCATAGAACCCAGAACAAAGAAAGGAATTGAAAAGTTTATTATGTAGGGTGGGCTTACAATTCAGCTGCAAGAAAACACACATAAACAACCCCTACAAAATTAGTTGAAGTCCCTGATATATTTAGCCAAAGATGTAGACATGGTTCATGCCAGGTAGAGTCTTGCTAGAACAGAGCATCTCAGATTCTTACTATTTAACAGCCTTTTCATATCCATTCAGGAAAAACATGCTAAAAAGGTGCACATATATGGGCAGGCACTAGTGCCTCTCTTGATTCTTGATGGACATCATGGTCAACAAGGCTACATCTTCGTGTAGGAGAAGAATGAAGAGTGGTTGCCACAGGTTCCTTTCATTTTCTCCAACTTTACATTGTCCCCATATGCTACTCTCTAACCTTTATCTTTTACTCTATCATAACATTGGCAAATTGACCCTGAATTTTGTCTTATCAAAATTTCAAATTCCCACAAAATGCTACAACCACCCCAAAAATGTAGTAGGTGATGTCTTTACTCCAAATATAAGCATTATGTCAGGGTAACTTCATAGAAAAAATAGGTAAACCTATGTTAGACATGTACACAATTGTGATCATATTATGGTTATTTTTATTAGTCTTCTAGGGCTGCTATAACAAAATACAATAGACTGAGTGGTATGAACAACATCATTTTACTTTCTCATAATTATAGAAGTTGGAAGTCCAGATGAAGGTCCAACAGGGTTGACTTCCAGTGAGGAAGTTCTGGTTTGTGGATGGCTGTCTTTTCATTGTGTCTTACATGGCTTTTTCTTGGTGAGTGTGGAGAAAGGGAGAGAGAGAGAGAAAGAGAGAGAGAGAGAGGAGAGAAGAGAGAACTTCATCTTGTTATAAGGCCATCAATCCTCCCAGATTAGGGCTCCACCCTGATGACCTCATTTAACCTTAATAACTTCTTGAAAGCCCTATCTTCAAATACTGTCACACTGGAGTTAAGGGCTTCAACATATGGATTGGGGAGGGGGCCACAATTCAGTCAACACTATATAACAACCATATCATACCACTTTTGTATAATTTTATTCAGAAAAATACTATTAATTGTCAGGTCACCCTACCTGTTCTATTGCCTTTACAAGACACTCTCTTTTATTTTTAAGCCTGTCTCAAAAACAAAATAACTTTTTTTTCCACATTTTTCTCCTGGTGAGTTCAGACAACACACAGAGCATTATTTCAGCAATTGCTATATAAAATCAAAAGCCTTGCTTTTCTATGCCAACCAATTTCTTACCTTGTACATGCCAGTTCCATTTTATTAGATTTAAACGGTGGCACATTTCCTATCCAGGCTTGTCCTAACCTCATTTTACACTAAGATTCTGAAAGTTGTTTATCTTCCCACCCTCATGAGACCTGGAAGCTGTACTGTCAGTGCAGGCCACCTGGCACCCAAGTGTGTGTCCACGTTTCATGTCTGCACCCAAGCTTCACACACTTCCCCAAGCTCACTGATTTGCCAAGGGAAAGGAGAGCTTATTTCATTTAATTATGGCCGTCATATTTTACTCTCTTTCCCTGAGATTCCTTTGCTTTCCAACCAGTACACCACTCTGATTTCCCTCTCCTGCCGTTACGTTTTCTGATTACTTCCCTTCCTGTCGTGCCAATTAACACACACGCCTCCCTCACCACCTCTGGAACTCCGAGCACAGTGACATCCTTCTTTCCAGGCTCGTCCCTCCACTACTGCCATGTAGTGACCCCTTTTCAGAAGAAAGAGATCACGCCTCACAGGCCCCATAGATCACCTCTGAAATATACACTCAGAAAATGTCACAGAACTCACAGGGGCCTTCAGACCCAAGCTTACTGTGCTATCCTAAAATCTTAAAGGTTTGCAGGGAAAGCCACTTCAAACTGCCTTGACAGCCCTCCCAGACCCTTACTATGACAATAGGACACTAAAATTGAGGGTTAAATTATGACCTAGATCACAGAAACTGGTCTGAATTTAGAAACCATTTTAGATGGCTTTGGGTTATTTGGGGAATAGTTTTAAAAATTTAAGTGGTTTCTCAGTCAACATTGGAAAGAGTGTAAAAACCTCTTATTTGTCACAGATCTTCAGGATATTGTAATTTTACTTAACTTCATTCACTTCCAGGACTTCATTTACCTGACCATTCCCCATGCCACGACTAAAGAGACTCGTGATGGATGTTTGATCTAAACTGGCCCATGAGACAAGTGTTTGTTTGTTTTTTTAAGAGTTTAGAATTAAGACTCAAAGAGGTTAGCCATTCTCTGAGGGTCTCTTAAGCTAAAGCCATATAAGTCTGAAATTTACAGGGTCCTATGCTAGCATAAGGAGAGCTAGGTGCAGGGAAAATGATTGCAAAGGATGTACAGAGAGATGCAGAATAAGGATTTAGGCAGCCCTAGGGGGAGAGAAGATGAGAGAATGAGCTTGGTTTCTAAGGGGCCTCCCAGTTGCTATTTTCAACGGCTTCTGAGATCCAGCTCATTTGAGTTCCACGAGCCTCCCCCAGGTGGTGGACCGAATGCATTGCAGACGGAATGTTCATGGTATACCCCTCCACACACAAATTCCTACGTCAAAAGCCTAATTACCAATGCGATGGTATTTGGAGCCCTTATGAACGAGGTTAGTGCTCTTATAAGAAGATACACTAGAGAGCTTGCCTCCTGTCTCTGTTTTCTGCCTTGTGAGGACACAGCAAGGAGACAACCATTCATAAACAGAAAGCAGACTCTCCCCCAACACTGGGTCTGCTGACACCGCGTGGTTAGACATTCCAGCTCCTGGAACCGTGAGAGATAAATGTTTGTTGCTGAAGCCACCCAGTCTATGGCAACTTGTTTCAGAAGCTCACAGTGACTAAGATAAGTGATGTTACTCAAAATATGTGCCCATGCAGACCCTCAGAATGTGACTTCATTTGGGAATAAGCGTCTTTGCAGATATAAGTCAATGAACTTGAGAGGAGATCATTCTGACTTAGGGTGGGACGTAAATTCAATGACAGGTGCCCTTCTAAGAGACTATAAGGGAGAAGACAGAGACAGAGACAAGAAGACAAGAAGACCAAGGCAGAAGTTGGAAAAGGCTTAGACAAGCCGAGGTAATGGCAATGGTGGCTAGACAGCCATGGGAAGGGTGATGAGAGGCAAGCAAGTGCTCTCCCCTGGAGTTTTCAGAGGCTGTGTGGCCCCACTGACACTGGATTTAGACTCCTGCACTCCATCACTGTGAGAGAATGTTTCTACTGTTTAAGTCAGTTGGTATGTGGTTATTGTTACAGTGGCCCTAGGAAACTAATATGCCTCATAAGTCTTGTCACTTCTTTTGCTGACACCAATATGAATAATATTTAGTTTTACTAATAAGCAAATATTCACTAAGACAGAGGTTATCCTTAAATAACAGTTATTTCAAAAGCACAGTTTTAAAATTATTGTTACTGTAGGGCATTAAAGTATTATAAAAATAATGTTAACAACATTCAATAAGCTACTGAATCATAACAAGGTCATAATATCTATATCTAGGACAATAACCTCTGTTGTGTGACTATTTGTCATAAACTCACCACCTAATGAATATTTTCCCTAATATTCTAACATGTGAAGATTCTTGCATGAATTTACTTCTTCAAAGTTTTGCTTCCTAGTCATTAGTGGGGAAGATCATTGCTTTTTCTTTATATACCAATGTGTAGAACAAATCTGTAGAATGTTCAGATCCATTGAATGGGAGAAGGAAAAGAGGCATCGTATCATCAGGCTCTAGACTAGAAGCACCACCCACAGTCTCTTCCATGAGGTTGGGAATGCTCCCTTTGGGGGCAGCCCATTAACTAGCTGATTCTTCAGTATCTGAGGCTGTTGGGAGAGAGTCCACCTTCCCACAGGGCGATATCCAGACAGTAAACCTAGAAAATAGACCAAAGCCCTGGGACAGCCAATGATTTAATACAACTCTCTCCGTCTACAGAGAAAAAGCTCAGGCCCAGAGAGGTGATGTGGGTTCCCTGCATCTGCAGAGCTAGTTCAGGCATTCTTTACTGCTAATAAGAGCAGGACTAAAGAGGCAGAGGGAATGGGCTACTTGGAAATGCACCAGCCTGCCACGGGAAGGAAAAAAAAAAAGTCAAAATGGCAGCAAAAACAAGCAAGATACTACAAGATTTTAAAATGCTATTTTGTGGTCACTGGAGAAAACTCTGAATTCTGCCTTCAATTCAATCTCTCTGTCCCTGAAGTGAATAAAAAGGAGGAGCGGTTAATGTTTCTTTTGAAAGCTATGTTGTCTGTTCAATAAAGTCTGAATAGTAAGAAAATTAGGTTCTGCCCTGCTCTTGCCTGTATTTTTCAGCCGGGTATATATTCCCAAGCTATGTCACATGTCTGCAAGTAAATTAATCCAAAAGAAAAGAAAATGGTGTTTATTTAAAGTTCAAGGCATTTCTTAAATATAAGCATTTGGTCCAATGGGTCACTGACTCCATTTTCAGTGGACTGATAACAAAGTCCATATATTTAAACATTAAAAAAAATCATAATAAGGAAAACCTTTTTACTTGTTTTTGCTTCTTCTCCTTGACATTTCTTGAGAGTTTAGGCATTTGGCCCCTAATTTTCTTTTCACTTCACTGCTCTGACAGCCGAGCTGCGTACTTGGCATTAAACAAAAATCAGTCTGAGCGGTTGAAATATATTCCTTGGTTTCGGCAGAAGTACAATGTCTGGTCACTTACTTCCCAGCCATCTTTGTTGGTCTCACTGACAGGCTGGGTCATGAAGTTTTGTGATGAAAGATACATTGGAAAGAAAAGACGAATCCCGTTAGCAGGGCTCAGAGCCCAGCAGAGTGGAGATGCTGCACCACCGGCGCCCCGCCCCTCCGCTCTGCACCAGGGCAGGACGTCAATTGGTTCATGCTTCTGATTGAACTTTTGTCGTTATGCAGACAGGAAACAGGTTTTAAAAAAAAACAAGAGCTCATGGCCACAGTGTTTTCCAGAATCTTTTTCTTCTCCTCTCAAATCTCGGAAGTTCTGTCTTCAGATTTACCAATAAGATGCTTGTCCTTTGGCCTTTGAGGTGATTCCCTTTAGGCTTCCCCAGGTTTCTACGTTGGCAGGTGCTTCTTCTGGCCATTTGCAAATCAATCATCACCTGCTGTTCCAGCCCCTTTGTAAATAACATTCCAGTGAGATGTTTAGATTCAGGAAAGGGGAACTCTCTTGCCTCCCCTTTTTAGGTGTACCTAGGCTCTTCATTATTTCTCAAAAGAACCCGCTGTCTGCACTGAAATCACTCACTTCGTGGGATAGAGTAGTGAATAGTCTCAAAATCTTTAGTTACACTGTTGGGGACAGAGGAAGGACCCTGCTGCCCGGAAAACCCGAAGAGAAGCCATAGAGAGCCATTTTCTGAACCAGATCTGAAAATAAAAGACCAGGCAGTGCCCAGAAGTACATACGTTTGCTGAGTTTGTAAACTGTAAATAAATTATGTAAGTCTGGAACTGATGTGGAAAAGGAAAAATCTAGAGTTTAAATACCTACTTCTCAAGAGTAAATAAAAGAAAGGATAACCCAGAGAAAATAAAAGGAAAGTTGAAATAAGTATTTTTCTGCAAGGTCCAGTGTAGGACTGTGCCCACAGCTGTGCCACTGTGAGCTGGGAGGAACCGCTCACAGACAGAGGCGAAGGCGAACGGAGTGCTTCTCCCTGGAGGTGTCCCTCGAGGTGGCCCCACCCTTGTGGCGGAGCTTGGGGTGATTTTCCCTGAAGAGTGGGCAAGTAGGAGACAGATAACCTCTCACCTCAAACTTGCTTGAATGGCAGTTAATGCTAGGGTTTTGCTGTAACACAACACCCTGGAAGAAGCCTCCAAGCTGGGAAACACCCACCTGCCATTGAATGGGCGGGCTGGAGGCTGATACACATTTTTTCTTTAGTCAGTGTGTTCTGCTCAGAGTGGAGTTTACCCAATATTTAATACCTCCTTGCCCTTTTGATAGAAGAATATATATATGTTATCTCTCTCTTTTCTCCACTTTTGTATATTCCAGCCTTTTTAGCTTACTGCCATTATTTATGGCTGCACTAAAATGTAAAACTGGCTTCAGAAATGTCAAATTGTATAATGGGAATGGGGAAATTGGAGACAGGAGTAGCTACAACCACTCTGGTAGCTTGTACTGATACATGGCAAATGTGAATTATGTTCTTATATAGACTGCTTTTGTGGCAATGTGAAAATGCCATTCTTTAAAATGCACACACACACACACACACACGCACACATCCACACCAACAAACTTGTCCACAGAGGCAACAAGACCAATTGCTGAGATGTCAGTTTACAGAATTAAGTCTATCCTTAGTAATATCTCAATTTCATGTTAAAGGGGCTTACATGCTTTGTTTTGGAGCCAATATGCAGCACAATCTTATATAAGCTCATTTGGATGGGCTATATTGAAATCTAAAGGGAAAATAAATGAAAAAGAAAGAAAACAAAGCTGCATTATTCAAAATGGAAACAATAAGTAATTTTTACAAAACACTGAGTACCAGAAGGTAGGGATTATAAGTCAAAAAAATTTGACCATGCCTCTATTATCTCTAGAAATTAGAAAATACCTACCATACACTGGGGAAATGAGAAGCCCTAGGTTCTACTTGTGAATCTTTTTCTAATTAACCATATAACAATAGACAAATTACTTAACATTATGGTACCTCCATTTCCTCATGGGGGAGAAAGAAAATTAGAATAGATAATGCCTAAAGATTTTTCAGACTCTAAATTTATGTAGTTCTAAGTCACTTAATACAAATTCTGATTGAAAAAAATCAGAAGGGATTAAAGAGAATATGATTGTGAAATTCACTGATTATTTTTAATAATGATATTTTTCTTTTTAAAATATGATTATGATTATGAATGATAACCTACTGCTAGTTTACAAATTTATTTTTATGTGTTTAATTTCATTTGGTGCATATTG
>VMDR010034408.1:0-11044 GCA_007922815.1 Macrotus californicus
TTAGGTAATCTTGAAATATTTGTGCATTGGCTTCCTAATCCTGCTGTAACAAAATTACCACAAATTTAATGGCTTAAAACAGCACATATTAATTATCTTGTAGTTCTGGAAGTCAGAAATCCCAAAATGGTCTCCCTGGGCTGAAATTAAGGTACCAGTAAGGCTGTGCTCCTTCTGGAGGCTCCAGGGGCAAGTCTGTGTCTTGGCTCTTTCCAGTTTCTAGAGATTACCCACATTCCTTGGCATAGTCTCATTCATCCCTCTTCAAAGCCAGCAATGTTGAGCTGAGTCCTCATGTGAACATCTCTCTAGTTCCCCCTCTTCAGCCTCCCTCTTATACTTATAAGAACCCTTGAGATGACATTAGGTCATCTGGGTAATCCAGGCTAGTCTCTTATTTTATTAAATTTGCACCTGATTAGCAACTTAATCCCATCTACAACCTTAATTCCTCTGAGCCCGGCAACCTAACATTCAGAGCTTCAGTGGGTTAGAGTGTAGATATCTTTAGGGGGCCATTATTCTGCCTACCACAATTAGCATACAATTTTCAAATGTTCTGTGGGTGTGTCATTTTTGCATGCTTTTATTTTCTGTAGGAATATTACTCTCCTTATCTCTTGTTTTAGTAATAATACTATATGGGATCCACCATAATTCTTTTATGTAAAGATGTTTTTGCACAGGAGGTGTGAGCCAGAGAACTCTTCTAGGTCTGTAGTTCCTGAGCTTCCTTTACTGTTGTTTTCAAACAAAAACAATGTGATCTAGTGCATTTTGGGATCTACCTCTGCCCTCACCCTTATCTGAACTGTCTAGTCCTTTGGCTCCACTGTCTTCATCCGACTCAATTTCAATTCCCCTCCAAACAGTTTCTCCTCAGTGTGGGGCTTTGTCTTGGAAGACAGATTAGTCTTGATAGTTTTGTGAGTTTATAGGCCCTGATGCCTCCAGCACCATTAGATTTGGTAGCAACATAATCCACTGTACCCACTTTTTAATTTAATCCTACAAAAACCTGTCATAGTTTTCTTCGATTACTGTTATCAACTTAGCTCACTGCTCACCATTCTCAGAACTAACAGAAGCCCAATTGTCTTCCCTCTGCTTCTCTCCACACAGATATAGCTACAACATATTGTAAATTGTTGGTTTCTCACCACTCATCTTTGCAGGTTCAGGAGGATGCCTTTTCATACAGTTTTGCATATGGGTCTTATAGTCATTGTGTTGTTTATTTTAATATGTAGTCAGAGAGATTCAAAAGCTAGGCCAGGGCATCTTACAGATTCCTCTCTCCCTTTAGGGATGTCAGCAGAAGAACTGGATACAGCAGGCCCAAATTCCTTTTGAGCAATGCATGATAGCTCTGTCATGTGTGCCTGTTGGAATGAAGAGAGAGAATGTTGTTTATTACTATGGAGCTTCCGTTTCTCTAATTCTGTCTTTTCTTTAAGGTAGGAGAGAAAGACTTGACAATTGTAGAGACAAACAGTTCGTTCAGACAGCCTGTTTCTCTGGTGTACCCTTCCCTTTTTCCCACCAAAAGAGTTCTTAGCTCAGTTCATAGCTTGGATTCGTTCATCAGGTTGTTGATTGGTCATTTTTCAGATATTTATAACTTACTCTCTATGTGCTAGGTTTATTCTAAGAGATATAAAACTTACCGAAACTTGGATCCAACTCTCAAATATCTTAAGTCTAGTGTGGAAGATGAAACAATTCTACAAATAACTGTAAAATAAATGTTATAAAAGTATTTCCTCAGAGAAGAGGGCTACTTAATCAAAAAAGGGGCCAAAAGAAATAACAAAATAACATTTTTTTCTCTCTACCTTATTTCCATCTGAATTGTCCCAATAGCTCAAGGATATACTTTAGGTAGACTGGGGAGCCTTGGTTTCAGCTGCCTCGGGCAAGGGGAGGTGATGGCTTTGTCTATCCTTAGGGATGTTCATAAAGGAGAATTTGTCCTTCAGGGAGTGCCCATCTAACAGCAATTACCATGTGATAATCCCAACATACTGGCAAGAAAAAGAAACTAAAAATAGTCTCCATGAAGTTACTCAGTTTAGAAAAAAGAATTATGACAAAATAAATATGGGCTTTTCTTGAGGGAGGGGAACCCTGAAAGAAATAGTTTTGAAAGTAAATAACCATGAATAAGCCTGGAGACTGTTTAAGAGCAGCTGATTGGAAACTCAGGAAAAATGCCTGAGCCCAAAAAGAACAGGCATTTGAAAATAAACACTAAATGCCTAAGTGGCAAAGGAAAGAGGTTATTAAAAAAAAAAGTAGAGAGTGGGTCAAGGGATCTTTATAAGGAGGAAAAGAATTTTCCAGGAAGAAGACTGGGAATCCTATAAATGTCACAGGTCAAATATACACAAAATTAAACATGTCCAAATTGTTCAACTACCCGGGCACCTTGCAAGGGAATTCAAAATCAAACACAAAAGTCTTCCAAGAAAGAAAGAAAAGCAGGTAGAGTATTAATGGAATTTCTTGAGAATCAAGATATAAAGGTTGTACTCAAGCACATGAAGGCAGTGCAAAAAGTAAATGAAAAAGAAAAAAGTATCACAGTATTTAATGAAAAAAATTAATCTTATGGAACTCTCCCATTTTTAATTGCATTTTAAACAGAGAATCTGTGCCAGTTAGTTTTTGCTGCCTAACAAAACACTCCAAAACTTAGCTGCTTAAAGGAGCAAATATTTACTGATCAGGATTCAGTGGACAGGCAGTCTGGGCTGGGGTCAGCTGGGCAGCTCCACTGGTCTGCTCTGGGTCTCACTTCTGTGGCTGCAGGCCATAGAGGTGGATGGTCAGGACGACCTCACTCACCAGTCTGGAAATCCTCAGCTTCTCCTCCTTGGTCCTCTTTCACGTGGTCTTTCCAGCAAACTAGCTCATGACTGTTATATCCTTGTTTGAGGACGGCACATGCAGTCACACAGAGCAAAGCCTAATGTGCAGACATGTATGAGCCTGAACTTGGGTTTTATTTCCTCATTTCCCATTGCCTAAAGCAAGTCATTTGGCTATGCTCAGATTCAAAGGAGCAAGGACCAAACTCCACCTCTTGTTCTGTTAGGATGGCAGTCACCATACAAAGATATGTGTATGTAAAGATAGCAGGAATTACTGTGGCCATCTCTTCAATCTACCACAGTTTGCCGTCTGGCCACAAAGTAAATTTTCTTCCCACATGCAAAATGCATTCTCTTCTCCCCAAATTCTATCTTATTATGGTATCAGGCTTGAAATACAGGATCTGCATCTAAACAGGTCCTGATACAGAAAAGGATCTTCAGGTTCAGCTCTTCGGATATGGCTCCTTTTTATCCAAAGATTCCTGCATTAAAAGTATCCATCTACTTCACACACACACACACACACACACACACACACACACACACACACACACACACACTCATACCATACAATAGTGAGAGGGGATAGGTAACGACAATAAACACTCCCACTCCAAATGGGAAGAACAGAGTACAGAGCAGTCACAGTGGTTTATCATCGTCTGAAATCCTGCCAAGTAAATATTAACAAGTTCTTCTACTCCTGGAGCAGGGCACGTTCCTTACGTAGGCTCCATTCTAATCCCCAGGAATGGCTCCCTAGTCCATTGTTCTGTGTTGCTTTTAGATATGACCTCTGGAAGGCAGAGGCTTCCTTTGGTTTTGAACTGTTTCTATTCTTTTTAACAAAACCTCGCAGTGCTCTTTCATCAAGCTTTATGAGTTCCCCCAGGAAGCAGGATTCAGTCTATTCCGTACCTCAACAACAGCCGCAAAATCTTCAGAAATGGACACCCTCGATTTAGGCGGCCTGTCAGGCAGACAGGGGAAAGCACCCTTAACATTACTGAAACCCTTTGGTCCACCTGAAAGTGTCTACCAGGCACCACTGTAAGCCCTGCAGAGGACCCAGAAAAGGATCGGGTGGCCATACCTTGAGTTAGCCTTTACTGAGGAACTACTTCTTATTTTGAGAATCTTTTGCTATCTGGAAAGACTAGAGCTGAAAAACAGTTTTTCCTAATCCAGAAAACTTGGCTTCCCTGTACATCTCTAAATTCTGCTTGCCAAATCATTCTTGTTTCTTTCTTTTTTTTTTTTAGCTCATCTTTCTCTCGCAGTATCATATCCAGGTGCCACTAGGAGAAGCCAATGGATGCTTTATCCATTTGGCCATAAAAATCATCCTTGGAATGTCTACAAGTTTATTGGGTACATTTATTTTTATATGGTAACAGTTTTGCTGATTATTTTGCAGCTACGTAACAGGGCTCACCATCTTCTCAGCCAGCTATTGCTGTCTCCTCACCACTTTCCTAGCCTCTGCTCGCAGCCTGTTTGCCTTTTTTTTTTTCAGGCTTTACCAGCAGTTTCCTCCTTGATTTTTCATCCTCTGTTTGCTGTGTGATCCCAAAGCCTTTGCTGTATGTTCTGAGTTTTGTTGCAGCAGGCTGTCGTTTCTGGTACCAGTTTCTGCATCAGTTCAAGTTTACTGCATAATAAACCACTCGCATAAGACACTGGCTATAAGAAAAACAAGCATTTATTTTAGCATGATTCTGTGGGTTGAGTAGGCAGTTCTTCTAGTCTGGATGGATTCACTGGAGGCTGGAAAGTCTAGGACGGCCTTCCTTAGATGACAGGGCTGAGCTGACCTGGGGCAGCTGGGCTTCTCTCCACATTGTCTCTCCTCCTCAAGGAAGCTAATCTAGCTTGTTCACATGGCAACAGCTTTCCCAGCACAGGGAAAGATGAGCCCCCATGTGCAAACACTTTTCAAGCCTCTGTTTGCATAACCACTAATATCCTATTGGCCAAGACAAGTCACATGCCAAGCCCATCTTCAAGGGGTAGAGAAATAAACTCCACATCTTGATGGGGGAAGCAACCAAACCACATTACAACAGGGTGTACTTATAAGAATGAAAAGAATACTTGTGGCCTTCTTTGCAAACAATCTACTACATAAGCTAGTAATTACAGTTCTAACATCTAAAAAAGCACACAAAGCCTGCAAGACTGATTGATGAACTAGATACAGTTAAATCACAGGTCTTTAGAAAATCTTCAGGAATTAAGAAAGGAACCATAATATATAACTTGCCACAGATGGCCACAGGGCCTGAGAACTGTTGGATAACCAGGGATCACACCTCCATTCTCTGTGAACATCACTAGAGAAGACTGTGGGCAGTGCAGAAGATGAGTATCAACTGGTGGGATTCTAAACTGGTAGCATTGAGCTCACACTCAGCGGCAGTAAGGTCAGTGAAAAGCAGTATTTATATGCCCCACTGCACAAACAGCCCCTTAAATGTATTCAAGTGAATTAGGTCAAAAGCAATATCAAGGGCACCTTGAAGAGAAAAGAAGACAGTATTTCCCCAAATGACAACCTGAAGCTTAAGGACTGAGATGTGGAGGGAAAAATTAATTAACCTAAAGGAAGCCAAAGTTCTGTCTCCTCTGATATCCCTAACAGTCAAAATTTTATCTGCTGAATGTAACCGTGGAAATGTTTTAGATAATTTCAGCCGCCATTTAGGATTGCATACCTCCTTTTCCTCTTCCAGTTATATCTTGTAAGTTTCAGGAATCTGTTCTCCATGGAATTATGGATCTTCCCAGAGCGTGAAGTCTGGAGTGATGACCCCAATTCTATAAACAGGAAGCACTCTGAGTGAGAGCCATAATAAAAGGTAGAATGTCTAAAAATAACCTACTGGAAGAGAGGCACCATTTGTAACCAATCTAAAAAATGCTACAAGAATGTATAAACCTATTTCTTTCTTTTATATCATAGTTAACATGAGAAAACTAGAAAGAATACATTAAAATAATAACACTTTTTATCTTTGTTATTTGAACTCTATGATTAATTCAAGTTTTCTTTGTTTTGTACATGTTATAATTTTTATAAAATTAAAGCAGATTATACATTAGAAATGACAATAACTAAAATATGGACCGATTCAATATCGTCATAATTAATCTACTTGTAACTAAGACAATATAAAACACACATATATGCATCATTCTGAGATTACCTTTTCTAAAGTTAAATAAATGACACTCCTGTGATTGGATAAATAGTCTTTCACCCAGCAGTTTGCCTTGGGAAACGAATTTTGTTTAGCACTTTTATAGATGATTAGGAATGTAGGGAGAACCTTTTCAGGGGTGTAGATGGCTCTGGGTAGTCTGCTAAGTAAAAACAAAATGGTGAAGTGATGGGGATAATTTGAGGCATGATCAGGAGAAGCTGAGGAGGCCAGTAGAGCCTCTATCATTCCAGTCCTTGAACAGGTGACAACCCAGATAAGAGAAGGCGGAAGGCAGCGATGTGACTTGCATTTCACTCTGCAAGTACATCGACAGATTGGGCAAGGGTATGCTGATGGGAGACAGATACAAGTCTAAACTCACTGAGCATTCTTTACAAAGATTTTGTTTTGGCTTTGAACAAATCTTTACATAAACCCCAAGTTAAACACCCTTTCTGCTTGCTATATGCCGTATTTAACTCATGTTTTCCAAAAGGTAGGGGATGAGGGGAATTAAATAGACCTATTCCACTGCATATTCCTTACTTAATACATGATTATTATTCTCCTCCCCAGAACCGTGTTAACATGTATTCTCGTATAATGCAGCTGTTAAACACTGAGATAGTGAGGTCATCTGACAGAGCCTATATAAGAAATCCTATGTTGCCAAACATACTAGGTACTGATTGAGCTACATGTGTAAGAAAAAAAGAATAATTCGTCAATCACACAAAACTATCCCAAAGTATTAAAAAATAGTATCAAACAGTATATCAACATCTATTCTCTCTTCCCTAATAATTTTTTCTGTTTGTTCATTGCTATAATGTCAATCCCTGAAAAAAATAGTTGGCATATATAATAGGCACTTAATAAACATTTTCAAATGAATTCATGCATAAATGAAAAGTATTTTTGTATGTGAGAAACTTCCTGATTGAAAAGAGGTAGCTCCAGGCTCCCATGGTGCCAGCTATTGGGTCCTCTTAATAAGTATCCGTTATCTTTATTCTTGTGTACACCCTAATTCGACCACTCTTCGGAACTCCTGTTGAGACCTATGTCTTTTCTTAAGATTTCCTGACCACTGCAGCCTTCACTGGTCTCCCAAGTAGACTTTATCAGCCCATCATCCAGCGTGTTTAGCTCTTTTTCATTGTTCACCATTGGTTCACGTTTTCTGAATGGACTGTGTAATCCTTTCAAGCTATGTCTTTCCCACAAGTTGTTAATACAAAAATTAACAAGACGTGGCTCCTGTCCTTGAGAAGCTTACTGACTGTAGGAACACACATGTAAAATAAATGAGTTCACCATGTCAACTTGTAGGAGTTTAGGTTGGCCCTCTTAACCCTAATCCTAACCCTTCCTTTACTTGAAGAAATTGGAAAGCTGATTTTTTCGATGTGCTTAAAACTAAGTTTCTATGTCTGAACTCAGACTCACCAGATACACTTGAATGTCAGGTGGCAGCCATCTTCTTGTCTCTGTTAATACTGGAAAGCAAGATCATGCAGGTACATTTGTGGTGACCAGACTCTCCAGTCACAAGCTTTATGGCCATGGGAAAAGTGTAGCAGCTGCAGTTTCTCACCTCTGGGGAGCAGCTGTTGTGATGTGACCTTCAAATCCATAGTCCAAGGATGGCTTTCAAACTTCTGTTCCTCCTACCCTATGGGCATCCAATTCCTTGAATTAAACACTACTTAAAATCACTAGTAATTTTTATCTTGCACTGATCCCAGTTGATTCATATGACATGGGACCAATACATAGAGAACAGAATAAGGATACTAAAAAGAGAGCAGGTGGCTCTCCCAGAGATAAAGAGCAGTTAGGAAAATATTCATGGAAAGGTAATTGTTCAGCTGAACCAGGCAGATGAGGGGTGGAAACATTCATGTAACCCTTAGTCCCCCTAGTAACTCAAGAATCAGTGAATGCCCTGGCCAGGTGGCTCAACTGGTTTGAGCATCGTCCCATATACCAAAAGGTTGTGGGTTCAGTCCCTGGTCAGGGCACAAACCTAGGTTGAGGAGGATTCAATTCTCAGGGTTCTTTTCCCAGTGGGGGTGCATAGGGGCAGAGGCAACTGATCAACGTTTCTCTCTCACATTGATCTCTCTCTCTCTAAAATCAATAAATGTATCCTTGGATGAGGATTTAAAACAAAAGAATAAGATAGTGTTTATGCCAGGAAACTTAGAAAAGTTCCACTACAGCCCTTTAAAATAAAAGAGAAAGACAGAGAGGGACTTTACCTAAAAAAAAGAAGACATAAGTCCAGTAGGCAACAGGGCCCAGGGCAGAACCAGGCCTTTCAACATCAAGTCTATTGCTCATTCAACATGATTGAACCCATAATTTTTAGGAAGCAAAATTATATAGAAGAAATATGTAGGTATTTCTCTACTTATCTAATAGATGCACCGCACATGTCAATATGATGTTGGCATTGATAGTTTCTACAAAATTAACAGAATAGTTAAAATGAGCAGACAATATTTTCAAAGGTATATAGAAATGGGTAGCCTCAGTGATAATAGGTGAGAATCAAATCCTTCTAACCACTTAGTATTAATATATCCATTGCCTATTTTTAATAAATATTGATTATCTCTGTTTCTCAGCAAATCTCCTTCCCCCTCTGAATACATTGGACTTTCCCAGCACTGCTCTCAAACAACATAAAGTTAGTGAAGGCAGCATTTACATCTGTTTGTTCTATAAAGTTCCTTCAAAAATATTCACTTATGAATCAGCTGCACTTCTTTAGGAAATACCACAGTTTATTGTTCTCTATGACACTCTTGAGTCCATACATAAATAAATAGATTGACTTGAGAATGCTCCGCCTCCCATTTTGAGTATGAGATTTTAACTGTCTTTATTACAAGAGTCAACAGTCTCTTCCCATAGCAAACATTCAACTAAGTGGAAAACACTGGAATCTCACAACTGTGTGTCTTATTTCTGCAGGAGATGCCAAAAGACTTTCTGATACAGACCCTGATTTCAAGTAGTTTGTTATTACCTTCATTAATAATCCAATGAGATTAAGTTCTCTTACAAAGTCGTACAGTTAGCAGCAGGAACAGTGTCAGCCTTGCATTTTCCTGTCTTCTCAGTTTCAGTCATAGAAGTCACTCCTCAGTTTGACTCTCATCCAAATCCTGAGCAGTCCCTATCTGAGGTAGACAGTTTATGTGGAGCTCTGTCCAGAATCCAAGTACCAGTTGCCTAGTTTCAGCCCCAAGTACCTGCAGACCCATAGTATTCAGGTTTGTCCAGCCTTCACCATGATTATTAAATCCTTATGGATGAGCCCTTGTCTTTCCTTATATGCATCCCATTCCTTCTGTGTGACTGAGCCTTGCATAAGTCTCAGTATGCCTTTGGGGATTGATGTGAAGTGCTGACACTGAATATCACTTGTGAATCCAGTATCACTGTGGCTATAGCTTACCCCTGGACTTCAGTTCTGGCTGGGATATTGCTCCAAATAGCAGAGACCATCTAGAGCTATAACATTATCCCCAAGATGTAAGATGTGACAGCGTTCTGCACAGCATTCTCACAGGACAGGATATAACCTGCATAAAATAACTGACTAAGATCCAAAGACAAAATGAAAATTTTTATTTCTATTTGTTTTTATTATAATTATTCTGTTTAGGTTTATATTTTGGGTTATGTTATGTAATGTGCATATGCACTATAGAAGTAGTTCATATAATAATTGACTACATAAATATAGAAATTTATATCAGAAAGTTTTATGCTGAAAACATAGACATGACCAAGAAAATTTGAAGATTGCACTTGAGGAACATAGGCAGCCGGGTCCCATCCACCAGGTGCACCCCTTTGGCTACTTCTAGACTGTAAGGTCCATAAAGGTGTGGTTCATGACATGACTATCTGTGGACAGCATCCTCATACCTAGCACTGTGCCTGGCATGGATCAGGCTTTCAGTAAATCTTTGTTGGATGAATGAATCAGTGGCTCCATAAATGACTTGAAACTGGCCTAAATCAAAGTAGTTGCCATGTATCTTTAGACACTACAGTGGGCTGAATAGTGTCTCTCAAAATTCATATATACCTGGAAATTTAGAATGTGACTTTATTTGGAAATTCCAGAAACACTTAATGGAAGAATTGAAACAAAATCATACTGGATCAGGGTGGGCCCTAAATCCAATAGAATATCTTTGTAAGAGACAGAAAAGGATTCACAGAGGCAGAAGAAAAGTTCCTGTGAAGGCAGAGGTAGGCGGAGAGTGGAGTAGCAGCTTAACTACAAGCCAGGGAACACCTGGAGCTGCCAGAGACTGGGAAAACCAAGGAAGGTTTCTTCCCTAGGGCCTTCGGAGGAAGCATGGCACCTTGATTTTGGACTTCTAGCCCCCAGAACTGTGAGAACATAAAGTTCTTCTGCCTAACACAAAGTCTATGATCATTATTCTTAACAGCCCTAGGAAACTAATGCAGATGCTCTATTTTAGATACCAGGCCTTGGTCCCATCAAGTTAGTCCTGTTAGACCTGAGTTACCTGCTTTTTCTGATTAGTCTCCTATAAAAATCTAACACACCCTCCATTGAAGTCATCCCTAACGTGGAAGGAAATACTAGAATCTAGCTCCCCTGACTCTTAGAGAAGCATTCTGGCCACTACACCTTACTATTTATAGCTAGAGTACTTATCTAACAAGAAGTTCTCACATGGTTTAAGGCATGGGTAGGCATTGTGGGTATGTACCTAAGAACTTACAATGTAACCTGAAACTCTTTGCTCTTAAAATTGCTCATGAGGATAAGCTTCTGACCTCTGATAAATGATGGTTCCAGCCAGTTAAAAATCACAAGATATATTAGATTTATTTCAGTACCTGATCTGGTCATAGCAGAAAACAGGAAATAAAAAGAGTTGTGTGTGTATGTGTTTTTTAACTTGCCTT
>VMDR010034409.1:0-11071 GCA_007922815.1 Macrotus californicus
GGCTGAGGCCACATGGAATGGTAGAAGAGGTGATATTTTAGGAATCAAAAGGCTCACACATGGTTTTGCTACCTCTAGTATGTGACCTTGGGTAAATCATTTATCTTCTTTGAAACTCAGCTCTGTCCCCTGTAGAGTAGGTATATTGATACAGGACTTGTCTCTCTAAAAAGTTTTCTGTGAGGTGTCAAAGCAGATAATGTATATAAAAAATTGCACTGAAGAACATTTAATTGATTACTAAATATAAAATATTATTACACTTGTGTATTTAAGTGATAACTAAAAGCTAAAAAACATAAGAGGTATATGTAAAATAAAAATAATTATTCAGTAAATTCATGAATCTAGCTTTGTTTATATCACTAAGACAGAAATTTGTTTTTTACTTCAGTAACAACTTAATGCTATAATTATAAATTTCACTATAGAGAAATAATGACACAACTTGTCCCCTTCCACAAATATGATTGTGAGGTGTAAACAGAGTTGTATGAGTACACGCACATTATCATTTACTAAAAGGTTACACAGCTCTACACGCACTGATGAAGCAGCCATATTACTGAAACATGCCCGAACTGAACTGTGATCATTTTAAATGCATCAAAGAGATACTGTTCTTTGAAGGGCTTGTACTGAGAGTACGTTTGCAAACGTCAACTTCCCAACTCTTCCCCTATGAATGGTAAATGGGATGTGGGCAGAAAAGAGAGCTGTGCTGGGAATCGGCCTTCACTTTATCTACAGGCAGCTGTTTAACATTTACTGTATGCCAGGCATTTGCCTAGCAGGGTGTCTAACCTTTTGGCGTCTCTGGGCCACACTGGAAGAAGAAGAGTTGTCTTGGGCCACACGTTAAATACACAAACACTAACTAAAGCTGATGAGTGAGAAAAAGGTTTTAAGTAAATGTACAATTTTGTGTTGGGCCGCACTCATAGCCATCCTGGGCCACATATGGCTGGTGGGCTGCAGGTCGGAAACCTAGAGACACGTCACTGAGCAATGCAAATAAAGACCTCTGTCCTTGTGAAGCTGGCATTTGGGTAGGAAGGGACAAACAAAATCCTGTAACATCATAAGTAAATTACTAGAAGATTCCAAGTGCTATATAAATGAATAAGTATTTAGGTTGTAAGTGTTACAGGGGGGAAAAAAGAACGGTGTAAGACCTGGTGTGTGTGAATATGGTAGGGCAGTTTCCAGTGTCAAACAGAGTGGTTACAGTAGGTCTAAGTAAGAAAGTATTAAGAAGACCGCCATACAGTTCTCTGTGGGAAAAAATCCAGCCAGAAGAAAAAGCCAGTGTAACAGCCAGCCCCATTTGATTCTGATAAAATGATCTTGTGAAAAATACCCCATTTTGCAGATGAGTAAACAGTGTCTCAGAGCGACTTAAGGGGCCAGAGCTAGTCAATAATAAAGCCAGAACCAGAAACCAGGTTTCTTGACTCTTGGTCCAGTGCCATTCTTTCGTTTTGTGCCTTTGTGTACTAATCAGAGAAAGTGCTTCGTTTCCTATAAAGCACTGAGTAGATGTAAAGCACCATCACTGCTGTGGTTGTTGCTATTATTACTAATCAGGCACTCTGATGTTTCTTGAAAGGCAGATGAAGATCAAAAAATTTCATTTCCCCTTCCTATGCTTCTTCTCCTTCCTTTATGCTTCTTGGGTGGATTATTTTAATATCAGATTATCAGTTAAAGTAATTATATTTCTTTGGCTATCTGATAAAGAAATGGTGTTTAACATAGAAATAAACTATAAAATAGCATTTATGCCAACATGCAAAGGAGCTGACGAAAGGATGAAGAGAGCATGGAGCCCAGTGATTCAGGAGAGAACTGTATTTCTCAACAAGGGAAGGTGGAGGACCTGTGAACATATTGGGACTGGAGGCCACCTGCGTTAAGTTACCACATGAATCTGGCCTTGAAGAAATAATGAACTTAAAGTAAAAGTGTTGAAAACAGAGACCACAAAAGAGGAAAAAAGTAGAAAAGATAAGAATAGTAGAAAGGGGGCTGGAGAGGAAAAGAGAAGAGATTAAAAAACTTCTTTTCTAGTAAAAATATGAGAATATTATACAATTAACAATCTTAAAGAAAAAAGAGTGAGAATCAGATTTCAGACACAGTAGACTTGAGGGCTGGTGGAATTACTAACAGCAAAAGGGAACAGAGAGGAGCATCTGAAAGGTGAGCTTTCTTTTCGCCACGCTAGGTTTAAGGTGGCAGTGAGTTCTAACAAGTGGAAAGGGTCTAACAGATAAGAGGTAAATTTGAAAGATGTGTATCGTCGAGAGCTGTTTTGTCCAATACAGCAGTCCCTCACCACATGTGGCTACTGAGCACTTGAAAGTGTGGCTAGCCTGAACTGAATGTGCTATAAGTATACATATACACCAGTTTTGAAGATTTCATATTAAAAAAGAACATAATATCTCATTAACATTTTTTACATTGATTGTATGCTGAGATAATATTTGCACGGATTGAGTTAAATGAAATACATTAAAATAACTTCACTTGTCTCTTTTTAATGTGACAACTAAAAAATTAAAAATTACTCTGTGGCTTGCATTATATTTCTATTGCATACTGCTGCTAGAGATATGTATTAGCATCACATAAAGGGAAGCGAACTCAGAGGTGAATCTTCTGAGGTGTCTCAACTGAAAACATGTGGGAGAAAAAGAACACATCATAATAGTTAATATGTACTGAACACTCTAAGCATTATGCTTACTTTAGGTGCATCATTTTATTTGTTCCTCCCAACGACCTTAGGAAATATTAGTCTTCTTTTACAAAAGAAAAAAAACTGAAGCCTAAAGAAGTTAATCTGCCCAAGGTCACAGTTAAATGTTGGCGTTGGGATTCAAACTCATGACTGACCCCAGATCTCAAGTTCTAAATTGTTACATCATCAATTCTAGGACAATTTATACTCTGCAGTTGTTAAATTGTTAGATTTTTAAATTGTTATATTTAAACTAACAATTTATTAGAATGGTTCATTGTCAGTGTAGCTGATATACCAGCGATGTCCTGATTCAATGAAGAAAAAATACGAATGTGTAAATTTGTAACTTTGGAATCACAATGAACTACTGACGTTGGCATATTTTCACCATGCTGGGCCTAGGAGTTTCCAGGCCAACTTCTTGCCCTAAATCCAACCCCATCCTGTGCGATGGGACAGTGGGATGATCATGGGCACAGCCCGGAACAGCAGGGCCCTGTTTTCTGAATGGAACAAGATCTATGGCATGGGTCCACTTAAATTTTAAACCGTAACAGAACCTGAACCTCCCAAATTGTGATTTAAATGTTTTGGAGGGAACTGGGATTAAGTTGCAAACTTTTGCTGAAGAACCAAAAATTAAGCTTACCCAAATGGTTAATTTAAAAATGGAGTTTGTCACCCTTAAAAATGCAACACTTTTGAGGAATAGAAAGAAAAAAATAGCTTGGTATTTATAGATTGGAATCATACCACAGCAAAATCTCCTAGAAATGTAAATTGGGATAAAAAAAATAAGGTGCTTTTCATTTACGTTTGTACAAACTTACCTTCATTTTCTTTTCACTTAATTTCTACCACCTGTCCGGACTAGACAGTAGTCATAGGACTACCGCACGTGTACAGTGATGGCTATAACTACATCGTTTTCAGATACTTGTCCATGTACATTTTATCAAGCTGTTTGGCTCAAACACTTCTCCAGGTTTAAAACAAGGATTGCCATCAATGTACACTATGGAAATGGAAAAACAAAAGGGAATTTCAAAAGGATTCTGTTTTGGAATAAGACTAATCAGTAGAGACATCATGAGACTGTTCATGTTCGACATGAATCCAAAGGGGTGTCTCTTTCAACTGACCCACTAATTTATGAATTTTACCCTAGACCCTCCCCACTCCCTGCCTTTTTTTAAAAATGATGAGATGACCTGGATTTAGTTATATTTATAAAAATAGCTCCTCCAAAGACCCAAAGTTACTGAGAAATGCTTATCTTAAGAGGAAGTATCACAATCATATAGGGTACAGCTTCTAAGAGCCTCCCTTTACTTTGGCTCTTTCAGGTCAATTCCCATGACTCTTCCATCCAGTTAAGGAGCTATCCTTGGACTTGTTCCCTTACTCATTACAATTCACAATGATTTGGAATAAAGAGTCAGACCTGGAAGGAAAAAGCCCTAGAAATGATTTGTCCACTCATGTGCCAAGGTGTCAAAAGCATAGAGCTGACAGATCCAGACATAACAGATGGCCAACCAACACTCCTGTCACGGAGGACCACTAAATTGACTCGCTTCTTTCCAAGAATATCCCTCCTTCAAACTTCACTTGAGATTCTCATCATTACAATGGTCAGTTGGACAGTTAATCCTTGTAGCTGTGCCGCTTCCCATTTGTACATTAGCATCAAGTATGCTGCTTTGCTGGGTTAATTTTAAGAACATATTGAGCACCTACTATGTGCCAGGCACTGTTATATGCAGGTACTGGAAATGTAGCAGTGGGCAAAAATGACAAACATCTTGGCCTTATTGAAACTTACATTCCAGTGGGGAACACGTTCAGTAAACAAGATAAACAAAATCAATAGCAGGTTAAACATTAGATGCTGAAGAAGAAAAAAAACGGAACAGGCAAGGGGAATATGAACTGTGGTGCTCGGGGTGGGAAAGACTGGAATTTTGGGTAAAGTGGTCAGAAAAGGCTTCACATATAATCAGATAAATAGTGTGCACCTGAAAGGGCAGAGCGGGAACGACCTAGGACTGATTAGTGTCAGCTGGAGTGGGGAAGGGACAGGTGACACGCATCTTTTAAGCAGCCCTGAAGTGGAGAGGAAACTATACGAGAGGGAGAGAAGCGAAGATAAAATATGGACCACTTTAGACAAACGTGGGCTCCACATTTCGCCTAGGACTGCCTGGTCCTCTGAGCGTGGCACGGCCCTTTCTGCTTTTTAGCCACAGACCCAGGCCGTGCTGCCAAACCAGGCAGGTCACGGGACACCAACAGAGATTCCCCCACCCCCACCACCACCCCGGCAGAGTCCGGTACCGGCCCGAGAAGCTGGGAGAGTAGTTGCTGGAAGAACACTCCGGAGGGCCCTCCATCCTGACCTGTAGATGAACACCTACCCACCGACACCACTGTGCAAACCCAGCGAGGCCAAGGCCGGCGCAGACACACCCCCGTGACGGTAGGCGCGCAGCACGGAGCAGACGAGAATTCAACCGCTGGGAGCCCAAACCCCGGACCTCCCGACGCCGGGTCCGCACCACAGGAGCGGAGCGCCGTTCCCCGCGCCAGGCGCCACAGGGCGGAGGGTGGGGGCGAGGGCCAGGAGAAGGAGGCGGTGGGCGGCGAGCCGGCCCGGCCGCCGCGGGAGGAGGGCGATTTCGTCGGGCATCCCGGCGATGCCCGGCCGCGGTCGCACAACAGGGGCTGGACGCGAGCGGGCGCCTCGAGGGGCCGGGACGGGACCGCAGACCCGGACCAAGCGCCCAACACCCGCCGGCCTCGGCCCGACCCGCGCCCCCGCCCCAGCCCCAGCCCAAACGTTCACGGCCCCCGCCCCACGACTGCGCGGGCCCGGCCCCCCGACAGCGACGGGTTCCAGCGGTCGAACCCGCAGCTCCCGCACCGCCGCCCGCTCGGCCCCTTCCTGTCCAGCGCAGCGGCCCAGAAGCGAGAGAAAGAAAGAGAAGCAACGGTGGCGCGCGGCCCCACTCACCATGACCGCGGCTGCGGCGGCACAATGACCCCGGCGGGTAGCGATGCGCTGTCCAGGGTAGCTGGCGTCCCTCTGCCCCGCGCTCCCGCGTGCCCGTTCTACTTACCCCCACCCACACCCACGTTCGGCGCGCGCGCGCCGCCCGCCCGCCCGCGCCTCCCCGCCCCCTCGGGCTCGCGCCGCTCCAGCGCCGGGAGCCTCTCGGCCGTTTCGGGCGCCCGCGGCTCTCCGCCCCCTCCCCTAGCCGGGGCTTCTTCGCCCGCCGCGTCGCCTGGAGGGCTGACGGGGAGGGACAAAGCGGGCGAGGCGTCGGCTCCGAGCGGCCTCGCGCGCCCCTTCCCGGGCGCGTGGCTTCTCCCGAGCGGCCGCGGCGCCTCCTGCCGGGCGGGCGGCGATTTGCAGGCCCAGCGGGCGCCCACCGCGCGGGAAGGCTCAACGTTCGCAGACTCTGGACAAGAACCCACCCGCCACCTGCCTCTGTCCCTGCCACCCCCACCACCCCCCGAAGGCTAGGATACCCGCAGGAGCAGTGGGGAGGGCAGGGATGTAGATGGCCAGGACACTGGTCCTGCTGTTAGTTGGGCTCCATGGGTTTCAAGCGCACGTTAAAGGGAGAACGGCTCTTGCTCATGTAGGTTTGCGGGATGTAGGTGGTTTAGAAATAGAAGTCAGTCTGATTCCTTCAGGGATGAGGTCGGGAGTGGACCTTATTCCAGGGTCTAATGCCAACAGTGGTTATTTTAACACTTATTTGTGAACCGAAAGTATAGGGTCTTAGATCCTGGGCTGTAGATTGATTTACTTATGTATTTATGTGTTTATCTATTTATGTATTTATTTTTAATTTTTATCACCCAAGATGAAAGATGTTGGGAAAGATAGAGTGTTATATGACCTTTCCTCTTTTTTTTTTTTAAGTATTAAGAATGTGTATCCCTGGTTGATTTAATCAGTTTGTTGGAGCATCTTCCTGTACACGGGAAGGTTTCGGATTGGATTCCCTTGTCAGGGCACATACCTAGGTTGCAGGTTCAAACCCCAGTGGGGACAGGTTCAGGAGGCAAAAGGAGGCAACCAATTGGTGTTTCTCTTGCATCGATGTTTCTCCCCCTCCCTCTCTCAAATCAATGAAAGAAGAGCATATCCTTGGGGGAAGATTTTTTTAAAAAAAGAATGTGTATTTGCTTTATGTGGCCAGTGTGGTAAACTGAAATGCAAGGAAAGTAAACACATTTATTGGCAGTGGGAACATCACATCTGGATGTGCACAGAGGAACCTGCAACATAAACTGAATACTCCACACTCCAAGTGATGCAGACATATTTGTAGTTTTGTCAAGTAGCAGAGTGAACAAACAAAGGTGCCAGGTCTAAGTCTTAATTGTCATATAATTGCCCAGAATTATCTGTAGTTAGGGTGTCAAACATCAGGTACATGTGTATCTGCTTATCAGGGGTGGTTAACTTTACATGATAATAGGTAGGTATTTGTTAACCAAGTCTCATAAAATCTCACTCTCAGTGGGCTCGGGAGTCAGTTCTTCCATGTACTGGCTATGTGATGTTGGATTAGTTACCTAACCTCTCTGTGCTCTACTTTCCTGATCTACAAAATGGGGATAAAAATGGCACACAACATATTGTTGTTATGATTAAATTAATGTGAGTAAAACACTAGAAAAATATCTGGTGTAAAAGTACTAGTAACTGATGTTATTGATCTGATGCCTGTGGGAATCAGAAAGTGACATCCTATGTAATGCTGGCATTTTTTATAAAGTGTCATATGGCCAAAACTAAGGATACTTTAGATACCAGTTTCATTCACTCACTCACTTTGCTCACTGAACAATATTTGAGTACTTCTTATATCAGGCTTTATGGTAAGACCTGGGGATACAATGATAAATGCACAAATATGGCCCCTGCCATCAGAATTTATGATGATCCATATTATGACATGCAAAGACTAGAAGGAAATTTACCCAATAGTCACCAAATATTAACTGTTTATTTCCCCCAAATAGCAGTGTTATGGAATGATTTTTTCCACCTTGCCCACCCAGTCTGCCAGCTGCCACCTTGTCCCGAATCCTCGGTACCCCAGCTTTCCATCCTTGCCTCTCCTACCTATCTGGATGAATGTTTCTTTAACTCCTCAGTTGTTGGACTTCCATACAGTTCAATTTTCTAGCAGTTCTGGTTGTTTTTTTTTTTGTTTTAAAATTTGTTGTTATCCTTCTTTTGGTTGTGCAAGGAAGCTAAGTGTTATCTACCTATGTCTCCATCTTTGCTGGAAGCCCCCACCAGAATAAATTTAAAATGGATTAAATACTTAAATGTTAGATACAAAACCATAAAAATCATAGAAGAGCACACAGGCAGCAAAATCTAAGACAGCTGGTAGCAATATTTTATCAGATACATCTCCCCAGGCAAGGGGAACAGAAGAAAAGATAAACAAATGTAACTATATTAAACTAAAAGGGGTTTGCACTGCAAATGAAAACATGAACAAAATAAAAAGAAAACCCACAGAATGGGAGAACATATTTACCAATACTTCTGATAAGGGGTTAATATCCCAAATTTATAAAGAACTCATAAAACTGAACATGAAAAATAAACCCAATTAAAAAATGGGCAAAGGACCTGAAGGGGTACTTCTCCAAAGAGGACATACAGGTGGCCGACAGACATGTGAAAAGGTGTTCAACATCACTAATCATCAGAGAAATGCAAATTGAAACCACATCTCACACCTGTCAGAGTGGCTATCATCAATAAATCAACAAACAACAAGTACTGATGAGAATGTGGAGAAAGGGGAACCCTTCTGCACTGTTGGTGGGAATGCAGACTGGTGTAGCCACTGTGGAAAGCAATATGGAGATACCTCAAAATATTAAAAATAGGTCTGCCTTTGACAGAACTATCCCACTTCTGGGAATATATCTGAAGGAACCCAAAACACTAATTCAACAGGATATAAGCAACCCTATGTTAATTGTAGTGTTATTTACAATAGCAAATATATGGAAGCAGCCCAAGTGTCCATCAGTAGATGAGTGGATAAAACAGCTATGGGACATTTACATATAGGAATACTACTGTACTGTAAAAAAGAAGAAAGTTTTACCCTTTGTGACAGCGTGGATGGACCTGGAGAACATTATGCTAAGTGAAATAAACCAGTCAGAGACAAATACCATATGATTTCACTCATGTAGAATCTAATGAACAAACTGGACTAACAAACAAAATAGAGAGAGACTCATAATTAGCAGGATGACAGCTAAGGTGGGGAGGGTAGTGGGTGGAGGGATTGAAAAAAAGGAAAAAGGACTCAAAGACATGAACAACAGCGTGGAGATTGTGGTGGGGAGGGGATATAAGGGGATAAATGGTAATGAAAAAGTACCATAAAAATTAAATAAAAAAATAAAAGGAATTGCTGCCACTTTGAAAAGAAAACTTGCATGAACACATAAAATGTAATAGGTTCCTCCCTGACTTTTTTTACTTTAGACTGATTTCTCTTGCATATTCTTTCCATTGTCATAAAAAAAAATTCAATGATAAACCTATATAGCCTTGGCCATGTGGCTCAGTGGTTGGAGTGCCGTCCCATAGTCCCAAAATGTTGCGGGTTCGATCCCTGGTCAGGGCACATGTGGGAGGCAACCGATTGATATTTCTATCTTACATCAGTGTTTCTCTCTTTCTCTTTCTCTCTATACCCCCGTCTGTAAAAATCAGTAAATATATTTCCAAGTGATGGTTAAAAATAAATAAATTAAAAATAATAAAACCATATATGTTAAAAAACTACTCAAAAATTTTGTTGATCCCACCAAGATGACAGGCTAATAAAAAAATAGCTAGCCCTGACCAGTGTGGCTCAGTTGTCTGGGTGTCATTCTATAGAGCAAAACATTGCTGGTTCCATTCCTGGTCAGCATATATGCCTGTGTTGTGGGGTCAGTCCCCAGTCAGCGGTGTGAGAGGCAATCAACCAATGTCTCTCTCTCACATTGATGTTTCTCTTCCTCTCCTTCTACCTTCCTTCCCCTCTCTACAAGACAAATAAATAAAATATTTTAAAATCTAATAGAAGAGTATAGTTTTATTAAAAATTTGCTAATAAATTATCTTTGTTATAATTGTTATTCAGTGAATAGCAATCCCCAGATAATTAACATTTTATTTTACTAGTGTATTGGCGAATGAGCCTTTTTGGAGATAGAGATGAGGAAACTAAATGAGGTTCAGACATTTGAAAAACCTTTTTTTACTTGACACAGGTTTCAACCATGTGCATTGTTGCAACCCAAGCAACATCTTCAACACCTGAGGAACAGACCAAAGGGATCCTAAGATTAATCCAGAAGTCATAGCAGGTAGCCTCAGTTTATAACCTCATCATTCTTTTAGCTCATCATTCTTTTAGCTCATCATTCTTTATATGTGGCATTTGCAGGTAACTATTGGGGATCTGATATAAACCATGCTAAATAACTTGGAATAGTAGCTCACAACAGTCCTGTGACTATCCCCACTGTACAGATGAAGAAACTGAGGCTCAAAGAGATTAAGTAATGTACTATATAAATTTCCAATTTTTTTAACATTATAGTTGGTTGATGCATCTTTTAAGTCTCTTTAAATCTCTATATCCCCCAATCTTATTTAATTTCTTTTCTTTTCTTGCAATTTATCTGTTTGTACTATAGAATTTCCCAGTCTGGATTTGTTGATGGCCTCCCCAGAGTACAGGTTCATATGTGCTTCTGACCTCTGCTTTTATAAATTTGTAACTACTTCTAGAGGCTTGATCAGATTCAGATGAGAATTTTTTTGGTAGTGTGTATTTCCATCAGGGGGCACATAATACCTAATTGCCACTTTTTGTGTGTGATGTTTAGGTGCCTACATCCAGTGATTCATTAGAGGTTGCAAAATTGTGATATTCTATTTCAATCATTCCTTCTTCATTTATTAGTTTACTTACTTCCAGAAACTTTCCCTTATATACTCTTTGGTTAACTACAGCACAGTTTGGGTAGGAAAGTCAGGATAAATAACAGTTTTAAAATGAAGAGTTGATTCAGTACTGTATAAAAATCCAGGAAGAGAGGTGAAAATTTAAATGTGGACATGAGAACAAGTAGAATTTGGAAATACTCAGGCTAGCTGCCAATATCAACAATGCCACATTAACTGATGTTGCCCAATTTGTTTTTTTTAACATCTACCATGTGCTCTCTGAAAATAGATGGATTTTCAAAGAATTTCTAAAATCTATATAA
>VMDR010034410.1:0-11072 GCA_007922815.1 Macrotus californicus
TTTTACAATATTTTCTCTCTTTTTCTCTATTATGTACATCTTATCTTTTCTGAATTGTTTTAGAGTTTCAGACATGATACTCTAACCTCTAAATATTTCAATATGTCTTCCTATTAAACTAGTATATTCTCTCACATTACCACAGTGTAATTATCAAAATTAGAAAATTAACATTGATTCAAGACTATTATGTAATCTATATAACTTGTTCAGATTTCACCAATTATCTTAATAATGTCCTGTCAATGTAAAATACTTATAGTTAAATACTTATAGTTAAGTATAATTATGACAGTTTTTTTTTCCGTAAAAAGTAATATTTACTTGTGGGTTCTTAACACATAAAACCTCTGAAAATATACACTGTATATTATATTTGTGTGCAAGTGCTCTTTTCTCTGAGAAACAAAATATATAAAAAATTGGAAAAATCCAAATTTTCAACGAGGCCACTGACCTCCGAAAATCTGATGGGACTGGGACGTGAACAGTGGCACTGGGCGCCCCAGAGGCAGGAGTGCCCAGCACGCATCTGCTCAAACATGATGGGGATTTAGGTAAAGTGGTGTATAAATTTCTCAAGGTATGTGCTTGGTTCTGTCCCACTTGACAGGGCCTGAAAACAGATGGTATTTGGAAATATAAATCTAGTATGTTTTCAGAGACTTTTGAGATGAGAAAATTGAAATACATGTTTAAGATATTTGTTGGGAGAAGTGTCCATGAAGAGAAAAAGAGAGGGAGCAGGAGAAGGTGAAGGAGCTTACAGGCATTGATGCAGGTCTGACACTGGTGAAAAATAGCAGGGTTTATACGAAGTGTGGGACTACAGCAGAATTCTAAGAAAATTCAGCCAGGTCAGTGGGGAAATAGCCAGTGTGAAGCCTGGCTCTGGACAAATAGACTAATGGATCCACAGGACAGCAGTTGGGTGCATTAGTCAACTTTTTGTTTATAGCAGGTAAGTGGTGAATTTCACATAGGCAAGTTCATTTGATTGCGTTGTGTCACAGTCTGAGAAATTTCCGCCACACTAGTAGTCACCATGAAGGGGGAACAATTAAGTAAATAGAGTATGAGTTCTCAGCAGATTTGACAAATTACAAGTGCTCCATAAATTTTTTGTTGAATAAATATCAGTATTAGTACCCATGTCCCGCATGGTTTCTAAGTGGTTACAGAAAATATCTAAATCTCAACTCCAACATTCCTTTTTGTGTTAAAACTTTTTTAGTGCCATGCAATTGCAATTGCAGTAATAGAAATATAAAATATCAAATAAACTTTATAGAGTTGACCTCAACAGCACTACATTTATATACAAGGTCTGTTCAGAAAGTATCTAACCTTATAATATGAAAACTAGAGACCTTTACTGAAGAAGTTACAAGATATAAGAAACATTGTACATAGGACAATGATGTCTCACTCCTCTTCAAAGCAGGCACCTTGGACCTCACACAGTTCTCCCAATCACTATCTGCTGCTTGTTGTATTTTCCTGAATCTCATCAACAATCTGAAATCTCTTCCCTTTCAAAGGTGATTTTAATTTTGGGAAAAACCAGAAGTCACAGGGCACCAAATCTGGGCTGTCAGGGGCTTGAGTTACCTGGGTGATTTGATGTTTTGTCAAAAAACTGCACGAGATGTGATGCATGAGCGGGCACATTGTTGTAATGGAACTGTCAATAACCGGTTGCCCACAGCTGCAGCCTTCTGAGTCATCCAATAGTTTCCATGGAGGAAGGTTCAAGCTTAGTGCAAAACTTGATGCAGATTTGTTGCTTTACTCACTGAGTCATTTTGAATGCAACAATCACATAGTGCACATGTTCACTCAACAGTGTGTACTGCCCCCACTGACTAGTACAGTGAAGCCGTCATTGTTCATGCACACACATACCAGTCCACTCTCCTTGGCTGCCAGGTGACTTTGATATGGTGCAAACTTCTCGTTGTGTTAACAATGGCTGGAATTTTCAGACAAACCTCGTATGTGTATATATATATATATATATATACACACACACACACACACACACACACACATATATATACACATCAGTACCTTTGATGATTATATATGCACATATATGTATATGTGTATTTATGTATATGCATATACTCCTCAAAAGTATGATTGATTTTTCCATTTATCTTTGTTTCTTTATATTAAACAAAACTTAATATTGTTTTTGTCACAATTTACATTAAAATGAAAATACACATTTAAGCTTATGATCTGCATGCAAGTGCAGACTTCTTTCAGAATTTGTGAATATTTTCCAGCTGCTTTGTGATAGGAAGCCAATTATGTACAATACACCATAGGAAGAGAGCAGTTACATTCATTTTCTTGGGCACAGAGAAATTTGATAAGGTTGACACTTAGCACATTGAGCTGTGATAGCAGTTAATTTTTTAAAAGGCGTAAAATATAGGCCAGTTGAACTGAAGCCATTTGTTTTTAAATTATTGGAAACTGTGTTACCTTAGATGCTTTCAGATGACAGGAGGGAGTGAAAAAATTAATTTAGAAATTTATTCTAAATGCAAAATGAGTACTATGCTCATTCAAATAAAACAAAATACTTCATTCTAAGAAGAAACCAACTCCTGGAACCTAACAAATAGCTTCAGATGGGTCTGGACCTTTGTAGAAACTGTGAAGACAGTCTTTTCACTGCTTAATGTTGTTTTATTGAACCTTTTTCTATTTAAAATAATGCTTTTTCTTTTTTTCTGAAAGGCATGCAGAATGCATACTTTTTCTTCTCTTTATTAAAGTATTCTTTCATGGGGGACAGGTCAACCTATCAATACTGTGAGATAGATGATTCACAATTTTAAGTCCGAAGAGTATGTTTCCATCTGCTTATTTATTGGCATCTCTAATGGGACAGATGCCATACAACCTATTCACTACACATGTGTACATTAAAAGGCCACATTCTAGGCATAGTAGTGGTACAGAGAAGGCTTCACTGTACTAGACCTTGAAGCAAATTTGCTGTATGGGTGTATTAATCAGAGAAGGGACAATGCAGTCTGGTCATAAGGAGTAACATGATCAGCAATATAGATGTGGGAACAGTGTGATAAATTGGGGAAATTTGAAGTGATACATGAAGTCCAGAGCAAGTGACATGGTGACAATATGTCCTGATTTTCTGGGATCATTCCAGTTTACATTTGTTGTCCTGGCAAAATTAGTAACCAGTACTCACTTTTGGTTGCAAATGTCTAGTTGTGGATATCACATGATCCCTTCAAACATGAAAAAAATGTGAGAAAAATGGATTATGAGCTTAAAGAGACAGGAAGGGATTGAATTATGTGTATATCATATGCCAAAGCAAGGTATTTGAACTTTCTTTGATGGCAATAGGAAGTTTCTATTCCATCTAAACTAAAAAAAATGAGAAAAAAAACATATCAGAGGTCTAAAGGTAAAGTGCCAGGCATTAATAAAATAGGGGAGACATTATTGCAGGATCACTTGCTGGTAACATCAATTAGTGGCACATAAATAACCTCTCATTTCAAACACTTGCTTTCCTATAGCTATATCTATCTCTGCATATAAACATTAAGGCCTGTCAGCTTGACTATTGCCTTCATTATTTAAATATCAATGTTAACAAAAATTTTTCTTGGAATATCTACTAAACAAAAAAGTTCTTGGGTATTGCTTTCAGATGTATTGTGGAAAGACTGATGTTTCAACTATATTAAAAAGCCATGGTTAAAATCTTTAAAAAAAGAAAAAGCCATGGAATGTGTTATACAAAATTCTTTAAGATAATGGAGACTTCCAGTCAAGATGGTGGCATAGGCAGCCATGGCTCACTTTGTGTACAATGACATCAAAATTACAACTAAAATATGGAACAGTCATCACTCAGAACTATCAAAAATTGAGTCAAATGGAAGTCTGACAACTACAGAATTAAAGCAAACATATCCATCCAGACATGTAGGAGGGATGCAGATACAGAACAAGCTGGTCCCACACCCATGTGTGGTGGATAAAAATTCGGGAGGGATATCTCAGGAGTGATCATGCCCAGCCCTACACCAGGCCCCCAGCCGAGGGTTCCACCTCCAGGATGGTAAGTCCCAGCAATTCTGGTTGCAAAAACTAGTAGGGATTGAGTTGGTGAAAGAAACTTCTGGATCCCCAAGCAGTTCCTCTTAAAGAACCCACACACGGACTCACCTACTCAGACTCACTCCCTCTGAGCACCAGTGTAGCTGCTCGAAAGGCACCAACAGTATACAGGGAGAAACTGAAGTGTTTCGCATCAAGCAGAGGCCATTGCCCCTTTTCTAAACCCTCCCCTCACAGACCCACTGAGCCCTCAAGCTGGTGCCATATCTGAGACTCCATCAACCTGGATAACACTATTTGACTTGCCTTGGAGATCCAAAGAGACTCCACCATACCCCACCCAAATTACGGGCCCACCCAAGCTGCTTTTCCATATGAATGGATAGTCTTGGTTCAGGCCGCACAACTTCCTAAACATCTCAAACAAGCAACAGCTGGCCTCAGTGAGGCCCAGGTCTGGCACTAGCAGCAGCAAGCCTAGATTCACAGCATGGCTTCACCTGGGAAATTCCCAGCCTAGCATAAGTAGCAGCCATCCCAGATTGCTTTATAGCTCAGGCAGGGTGTCCCTGGGAAAAATACAGATTGGGGCTGACCTTGGCCTGCACCACCCAGGAAACTCCAGGGCCAGCACACACAGTGGACAGCTATAGACCACATTGGAGCACCACCACCACCATGCCCCTGAACAGTTGATCCTCCATGGAAGGCTGAGGTTGATGGTAAGTGGTCACAGCCAGTCCTTGCACCTGATTGGCCTGAGTAAATCCCTCCCATTGATCTGCCAAAAGCAACCAAGGATCAACTACAAGACGAGGGTACACTCAGCCCATGTGAAGGGTGCACCTCAAGTATGCAGCTTGGTTGAGAGGGGTGGCTGTGCCACAGGAATGTACAGGACACCTACTACATAGGCCATGCTGCCAAGACACAGAGTCAAAGTAGCTCTACATAATACATAGAAACAAACACAGGGAGGCTGCCAAAGTGAGGAGATAAAGAAATATAGCCCAAGTGAAAGGACAGATGAAAACCCCAGAAAAAGAGCTAAACAAAATGGAGACAAGCAATCTACTAGATGCAGAGTTGAAAACACTGGTTATAAGGATGCTCAAGGAATTTAGTGAGGACCTCAGCAGCATAAAAAATATCCATTCAGAAACTAAGGATACACTAATTGAAATAAATAACAATTTACAGTGAAACAACAGTAGAGTGAATAATGCTGAGAAATCAGTGATTTGGAACATAAGGAACAAGAAACAACCAGTCAGAACAACAAGAAGAAAAAAGAATCCAAGAAAATGAGGATAATATAAACAGCCTCTGGGACAACTTTAAGAAGTCCAACATTTGCATCATAGAGGTGCCAGAAGTAGAAGAGAAAGAGCAAAAAATAGGAAAGTTATTTGAAAAAATAGTGAAAAAAAACTTCCCTAATTTGGTCAAGGAAATAGACATGCAAGTCTAGGAAGCACAGAGGCCCACAACAAGAAGCATCATAATTAAAATACCAAAGGGTAAAGATAAAGAGAGAATCTTAAAAGCAGCAAGAGAAAAGAAGTTAGTTACTCACAGGGGAGTTTCCATAAGACTGTCAGCTGATTTCTCAAAGAAACTTTGCAGGCTAGAAGGGATTGCCAAAAAATATTCAAAGTTATGAAAAGCAGCTGTGACTTACAGCCAAGATTGCTCTACCCAGCAAAGCTATCATTTAGAATCAAAGGGCAGGTGAAGAGCTTTCCAGATAAGAAGAAACTAAAGGAGTTCATCATCACCAAATCATTATTGTATGAAATGTTAAAGGACTTATTTAAGTAAAAGAAGAAGACCTAAACTATGAACAATAAAATGGCAATAAATACATATCTATTAACAATTGAATCTGAAAAACAATCTAAGCAAACAAGAAAAACAGAGACAGAATGAGGGATACAGAGAGCATTTTGATGATTGCCAGATTGGAGGGGGCTGTGGGTGAATGGGTGAGGAGATGAGGGGATTAAGAAATACAAATACATAGGTACAGAATAGTCATGGCGATATAAAGTACAGTATAGGGAAAGGAGTAGCCAAAGAACTTATATGCATGACCTGTGGACATGGACAATGGTGGGGGGATTGCCTGAGGGAGTGGGGGTTGCTGGATGGAGGAGGCAAAGAGGGAAAAATTAGGACAACTGTAACAGCATAATAAATAAAATATAATTGTTAAAAAAGAACATGGAAATATAAAATAAAGAGAAAACTTAAAACTCATTACCAAGGTTGTTTTCCTTCTGCTAAGATGAAATTTTGCCAGTAAACTCTCAGCTAAGCCTACCGGTACCCTGAGACCAGGTATCCTCTGTGCCCCAACAGAGACCCATTCTCTCCTAGATTTCAATAAGGCTTTGCTGTGAAAATGTTTCCTTGCCAGTGGCTCCAGAGAGTGCAGTACAAGCTGTGGAAAAGGAATAGGACGAATACCAAGTACACTGACCATTTTATAATAACAATTCCAGGGATGTCTCACTTACTGCACACAGGAGCTCAGTAGACCCAGCCTGCTGATCTGTGCCAGGAGTTTTGCTGCAGCAACAACAACAAATGACACCTGTGTGTACAGACAACCGAACACAAGTGTGGAGAATAGAAAGTCACAGACATAGTTACACTTGGAGAAATTTAGAACTCATAACTAGGTTAAATAGAGGGACTGATCTCTGTTTTAGTTGTTTCAATATTATTATAGAGCTCCATTTGTTCTCTCAGGTACAATAACTTTTCTTCCTTAAAAGCTATAATAATTGTTTTTTTAACATAAATTCTTTGCAATGTGGTAAGGACATGTTATTTTGAGATAGTTTTTGACTATTCCTTGAATAGAAGAATGAGTGTGAACAGAAAGCAGGATAACAGTGTAAGTTGGAGCTATTAATGTTTCTTACCAAGAAACATTTCTTTTTTTAATTAATTTTTTATTTATTGGGGGTACATTGGCTAATAAGATTACATAGGTTTCAAGTATACCTTTTATGAAACACGATTTGTATATTGTGTGCCCACCACCGAAAGCCAAATCGTGTTCTATTGCCCTATATTTGTCCCCTTTACCCTTTACTACTCCACCCTTTCCTCTGGTAGCCACCCTGCTGTTGTCTGTATGTGTCCATGAGTTTCAGTTTTATAGCCCAAATATGAGTGAAATAATATGGTTCTTAGCTTTTTCTGACTGACCTAGCTTAATATTTTGCTTAGCATAATATTCTCAAGGTGTTGTCACAAATGGCAATATTTCATCTTTCCTTATGATTGAGTAGTAATTTCGTAGTATATATGTACGTCTTCTTTTTCCAATCTTCTATAGAAGGACACTTCGGTTGTCTCCATGTCTTGGTCACCATAAATAACACTGCAATAAAGATAGGGGAACATATATCTTTGTGAATAAATGTTTTCAAAATTTTGTGGTGGAATCCCAGGAGAAATGTTACTGGGTCATAAGGTAACTCTATTCTTAATTTTTTGAAGAAACTCCATATTGTTTTCCATTGTGGTTGTACCAGTTTACATTCCCGATAGCATTGAATAAGAATTCCTTTTCCTCTATAATCTCTCCAACACTAGTTATCACTTATCTTATTGATAATAGCCATTCTAACAGGTGTGAGTTGGTATCTCATTGTAGTTTTGATTTACATTCCCCTAGCTAGTGAAGTTGAGCATCTCTTCATATATCTGTAGGCCATTTGTATGTCTTCTTGGGAGAAGTGTCTGTTCAAGTCTTTTGCCTATTTTTTCATTGAATTGTTTGGTGTTGAGTTGTGTGAGTTCTTTAAACGTTTAAAATATATATATTTTAATAGTTTATTTTTATTATATTTTTCCATTACCATTTATCCCCTGTATGCCCTCTTCCACCTCCACCCACCCTCTGCCCCCAACAATCACCACACTGCTGTCCACGCCCATGAGTTTATTCTCTTTTGTCTGATCCCTCCACCTGCCCAGAACAACTCTTTACAAGTTTTTTCATTACACTTGTTTAATCAATTATGACTCTATCCAATGGTGATTGTGCAAGTAAATTTTTGTAACTAAATTTTTTATACTTGTTTTATTGTTGGTCAAGTACAATTATCTCCGTCTTCTCCCACCACACCCCCCGCCCCACTCATCCCCACCTTCCACCCTAGAACAATGGCTTTAGCAAAATGCTAAGTGAGATAAGCCAGATGGTAAAAGACAAATATCATTTGATCTCACCTATAAGTGGAACCTAATCAACAAAACAAACAATCAAGCAAAATATAACCAGAGACATTGAATTAAATAAAAAACTGACAGTAACCACAAGGGAGAGGGGAGAAGGACAATGGGGAAAATAGAAGAAGGGCCATCACGGAACATGTATAAGGGATAAATGTATGAAATTTTTATATTTTTTGAATATCAACCCCTTGTCAGAGCTGTCACTTGCCAATATCTTCTCCCATTTGGTTAGTTGCCTTCTTGTTTGTTGATGATTTCTTTTGCTGTGCAGCTTTTTATTTTGATATAGTCTTACTCATTTAATTTTGCTTTTACTTTTCTTAGAGGTAGGCTGAACTGCCTCCAGATTAGTTAGTCCCTGTCAAGCTTTATTAACATCATGTGGTCTCTCCGTAAAACATCCAGCCATTGTTGGTATAAAGAGAATGGTTTGCATGACATCTGTGTGACCTGGCAGTCAAGGAGAGCAGACTGGAATGCACATGGGTGAACAACAAGGGCTTTACTGTACTAGTCAGTGGGGTGGTAGACACCTTTGAGTGAGCATATGTACTGTGTGGCCATCACATTCAAAATGACTGAGCGACTAGAGCAATGAATCTGCATCAACTTTTGCATTAAGCTTGAACACTCCTTTACAGAAACTATTCGGATGATTCAGAAGGCTGCAGCTATGGGCAACTGGTGATTGGCAGCTTCATCATGACAATGTGCCTGCTCATGCATCAAATCTTGTGCACAGTTTTTTTTTAGCAAAACATCAAATCACCCAGGTAACTCAGTCCCCCTATAACTCAGATTTTGTGCCCTGTGACTTCTGGCTTTTCCCAAAATTAAAATCACCTTTGAAAGGGATGAGATTTCAGACCATTGATGAGATTCAGGAAAATACCACGGGGCAGTCAATGACAATTGGGAGACCTACCCCAAGGTGCCTACTTTGAAGGAGACTGAGGTGTCATTGTCCTATATGTAATGTTTCTTGTATTTTCTTCAATAAATGTCTCTATTTTTCATATTACAAGGCTGGATACATTCTGGGCAGACCTCATACATCCACCCATTAGCATCCTTTTCATTCTACACATTTTTATTTGTGAAAGTTTTCTTTGCCTTTATTGACCATGTCCTCACTGAAAGTGTCTGTGTGAGATGGATTTAGAGAGGGCTAAAGTAAAAAAGCACTGAATCAAAAAATATAAATAATGTCAACAAGTGCCACAATATAACACTGAAACTGACAGAGACCCACACTCTATGAATTACCTACTTTGACAAGTTGCCAGACATTACTCATTCTATAATGTTCAGATGAAATCTAGATAACCTTCCTTGGGGACAGTCATGCTTAAAATGTAATCAATTAAATTTGCATATGAAATTATTAGAAATGTTAAAATGAAAGTAAATTTAAACACATATAATAAACTGTGTGTTACATTTAGAGTATAAAGAATAAAAATAAGCAGGACTCTAGTGCCTCAAAGACAAGTCTATGTTGAAATAAGAAGAGAAACAAATTGTTTGCATGATCATATAAGCTGATTCTTTATAAGTAAATATATATATTCTTCATACTACAAAAATACATATATTCTTGATTGATATATATACATACATATACATACACAGACAGGGTAGGGGAAAAGTAGGTTTACAGTTGTTTGTACAGAAAATAATACAATAATTAATACATAATAATATAAGAATAAACCTTGTTTTGTGTACTCACAACTATAAACCTACTTTTGCCTCATCCTGTATATATACATATACATAAACACACATACATATGATATATAGGGTTGCCCAAAAAGTTCATTTAGTTTTTTCCATAAAATAAAAGACACATTTTTATTTTCACCAATAACTATCGATTTGGATATTTTAAGTATGTCGGATATCTCCTTGCATGGTATAACTTTGACTCTTCTCAGTTAATGTCTCAATTTAATCACTATCAACTTCAACTGCCATGGAGCATTGTCCAGTGAGAAATCTCTAGCACAAAACCCCACAAACCACTTCGACACATTGATCAATCACATCACCTTCTCCATACACTGCATAAATCTTCTTTTGCATCTCAATTGCATTTTTACCTTTTTTGAAATAATAAAGCATAGTATGAATGTTGCATATTTTTCCATCTTCAATATTAAAATGTCTATACAAAAATTTACCAACTTTGACGAGTTCTTTTTAATGCATGCTAATATGACAGCTATGACAATACAATCTAACAGAATTGTTTCGAATGTGGTTGAAGACAGCTAAGTGCTGCTAGGTCCATCTTACGGCAAATACCAAGTGAACATTTTGGCTAATCTTTTATATCTACATCAATGGTTCTGTGTCTCTGGCCAACCCCAACTAATACAAGTACTAATAAAGATAAAGAAAAGTGGATGCTTTTGTACACTGAGAAAAGGGTGAAAGTGGGAAATGATACAAATTTCATACAATAATAAAAACAGGATTTAAAAAAAATCCCTTATCCTAATAGATGTATCTTAAGAATCCATTCTAAAGTGACAATCTGAGATGTGTACAACTATGAGTGTATAACACAATCACTGTGTTAGTACTTATAAAGATTTTATTCAGCCAAAAATATTCAACAACTATGCTCAAAGAATGATCTTCGAATTCAGTGAAACCTTAGGATGCCATGATGCAAATTGTTTGTGAAGATTTGTAGTGTA
>VMDR010034411.1:0-11073 GCA_007922815.1 Macrotus californicus
TAGCTATTAACATCAAATATTTAATAATATTTCCTTGCTCTTTTAAGATGTAAAATAGTTTTTTAACAGAATTAGATAACTTAAACAACACTGAACATCTCCCTAGATATGACTGAACTATTGTTTTCTTTGTTGAATTCCTCCATAGAAAGCAAAATAATTCAAAATCCTTTCAAACTCAGAGCTGTGCTTTTACAAACTAGCCTGCAATCCTCAACTGTTGCTACAGAGGGAGACCGTGTGCACGGCTACAGCAGCCAAGTGTGCCCGAGGGAACTAAAATTTATCTACTTACACGTATCTGGGTGTGTGTGTGTGCTTGCTGTCAGTTATAAAAACAGCCTTCAGAATTTCACGTTACATTTAGAACATAATTAAAAAGAAAGTCTCTGCCTTTCTAGTCAGTCTCCTTTCTACTCTGTTCTCCAGTTATACGATTCGTTTATTACAGGTATTCCTCTTTATCTGCACCTAATATGATCCTGCACATGTGTTGGACCATGAGTTTTCAGACGCTGTGAGCCTATCTTGCAATAATTTAAGTGGGAAAAAGTAATAAAGCATTCCCATCTCTCCAAAATCTCCAATATCACCAAATATAACTAAAACCCTCTTAAACACACAAAACAACCCACCAAGGATTCTTGCATAATACAAAGCATTCAGAACACTAATTACTCAATCATTTAGTGCTTAATGAATCATTAGTAAGTATTTTGCCTGAAGTTAGCAACAATACACTAAAGCATTAAATATGAAGTTTTTGTTTTACATTGCAACAAATTTGTGCAGTGATGTGCATGAACATAATACATTGGAATATGTTAGAAAGACAGATCACCTACTTTCTTCACAAGCTTTTCCACTTTCATATAGGCATTTGTATGTAACAATTTGGGGAAGATAATAATTACAATGCCCAAGAAGTTTGAACAGGAAAACACAGAATTCCATTCTATAGGAAGAACAGCTAAAACACATCTGTAGCAGGCTCCAAACCCTTTTGTCTTTACTAGCAAGCAACTTAAATGTTTTGGCTGCAAATTGGTTACATAGGTTTTAAATAGACTGAATGTTCTGTAAATATTTTTGAATGTCAATATAACTTATAAGTTAAAATGTCACACACTAGTAATATTATTTTATTAATAACACTTTACAGTTTCCTCTACCCCCACTCCTAGATAGGTTGTGTTTTGTAGCAGAATTGCTAGTTGTCTCCTGATACCCACTTTTTTCCCTCTTTCATTGTAAGATACCTATCATTTTACCTGGCACATAATGGCTTGGAATAAAAATATTTCCAAATTTACTTTGCTTAGAGGTGTGGCCATGTAGCCACTTTCTGGTCAAGAGAGACACACACAGCTTCTGGGAATTATTCTTCAAAATCAAGGTTAAGTCTTACGTTCCCCTCTTCTTTTCCTTCTGTCTCAAAGCAGACACAATAACTGCATACCAGCATCTAACTCAGACTGTAAGTGACCTTGGGAAAAGAAGCTACACATGGAGGATAAACAGGATCAGAGAGGTCTGAGCTCCTGACATTGTGAAGAGCCATTCACCTCCCAGATTGATTTCTGCACCCTTTTTGGGCTTGAAAGATAAATAAACTTTGATCTTGCTATTTGGGGTATTTTGTTTTTGTACTCTCAGGCAAGTCTAATCCCAAATGACACTGTGTCCTTTCTTTGCTCACCAGATATTCTGGGCTTAAGCATGATACAGAGTTCACTGCATGCTATCGTGATTATCTATTTGTCTGGATAAGTGCCTTAAGGGCAGGCTCCATGTCACCTTTGTATCCCTAAGAACTTGAAATATAGTATACGCTTAGCAAATGTTTTAAAGGCCTTGTTGCTGTGTTGAATATGTCACTGGCGAGTCCTGACCATCAAAACCGTCGGTTTCCACAGTAAAGCCCCTGCAACGGCACTCCTGAGAGCCACTACTATATTTTCCTTAAGCGATAATTTCTTTAGATATACATATTTGATTGTTTTAATTTCAACAGAAGGAAGCAAATTTATTAAAGTTTTTATTTTTTTAAAGAAGTTCTCATTGAAAGCCTTGTGGGTGAAGAATTAAGAGACAATTTGAATCCAAACCGAGTCAGCACTTTGTAACGTGAGATGGGACAAGATCATTAACCTTTATGTACCTATGGACATGTTTTTACAAGTGTAGCCAAATTAGAGGGAACTAAATCATCTACTCTATCGCAATCATTGCAACTTTAATTGGGATGGAACTAGAGTAGCTTGAAATGAAGAAAAAGCAGCCTCAGTACTTGAGAACAGCACCACACTACTGTTTATTCAATACTTATCCCATGTCAGTCACCCTTCTAGGAGATTTACTTAAAACGATCTCATTTAATTTCAACGAGAGCCCCATGGCATATGCCTTGTTATCATGAGTTGAGGAAAATGACAGTGTGAGGTTCAGTACCTTCGCATAAGGTCATTCTGTTTGTAGTGTGCTCCTGAGCACTTACTATGTGCTAGGCACTCTTCTAAAGCTTTACATGTATTAGCTCATTTAAACATCATAACAACAGTACTAGATAGTGTTATTGCCCCCACTTTACAGATGAGAAAGTGGAGGCATAGGGAAGGTAAATGGCGTGCCCAACACCACACAGTCCACAGTGGCAGAGCTGGGTCAAAACTAACACAATAGGAGGGATCCGGGGTCCCTCCCTTTACTATTGCGTTTTGTTGCCTTTCCTGGTAGTGGCTGGAGTAGGAAGTATAACTGAAAACCTGTGCTCTGAAAATCTGTCATTGCTGATGTGGAGACCACACCTCCAACAGGCTGTTACCAGCCAATCACTGAGCAAGGCAGGGATACAAAAGCCACAACTACTTTCTAGGAGTAAAGGTACTCACTCAGCTCACCGCCGATACTGTCTTCAAAGCTCTCTGATGGCCTGGTCAAACCTTCTGTAGACTACAACAGCAATTTAGGACACTTTCACCCGACCTTTTCTACCCCTCCTTCCATCTCAGGATCAGATTTGCATCTAATGACTCTCCTAGCCTTTTCTGACTTTCTCTTTTCTCTCATGCTGGGCACTTTCCCTCATAAAACTTTTTCATCCCATCTCGGCATCTGCCTCTGAAGGAACTGGGCTGCCACAGTTTTGATAAGCCAGTTCTGGGAGTTCTCATGGAGAGGAATCAGACTAGGTTCCCTGGTGAGAAATGAAAGAGGGCACTATTCTCACCCCCAGGCACCGCTAAGGGAAAAGGGAAGCCTGAAAAAAATCAGGACCCTCTGCACTGTGGGTGGCAGAATGCACTCAGAATTGGGGGGTTGGTCCACTACTCCCAATGAAAAAGAAGAATAGGAACCTTCAAAGAGACTTACTTCCCTGAGACCACAATGAACAGTGCTGGCAAAGGCTCCCCTGAGCACCAGTAGGACCCTTACAAGAAGACCTTGGGAAGAAGAGGGAAGAAGCAGGCAGATTCCGTTGTTTGGGGAAACAAGGGAGCAGGACGATCTTCTAATTGGACAATGGAAAGAAAAGAAAAATTCTGCCTCTGTATCACTAGATTATAAGACAGGACAGTTGAAATCAATGATCTTATTGCAGCTTTGATTGGGTCAATTCACAAAGAATCTTTCATGCCTTATTTATTTATCGCTTCTAGAATTTTTAAATTTGATCCTCACCTCAGTCCACGAGTGAGGGATTTTTTTTAAACATGGTGATGATACTAAGAGGTCAAGCAACCCTAAGATTCTCATTGTTTATGGGGGGATAAGAAAATTGACTCAGAACCCCTTCTGGAGCTTCTGCTTTTCAGTTTCACCCATGTTCTTGCTTGCTCCTAACTTGCTTCACCAAAGTCTTCTTTGTGGGTACAAAGAACTAGTTCATTAAACGGGACCGGAGTCCTTTGTCATGAGTTATTGTTCTTGGGAACTTCATGGGAAGAGGATTCAAGCATCCCTGACTTCTCCAGCCACGTAACATCAAACACTGTCGAAATGTCAAGCGCACTCTTAAGCTGAGAGGTAAAGGAACATCAGGAGTTGACCAGGAGATGGAGGCCAGGAAGGAAAGTGAGAGGAAACCTAGCAGTAGTAAAGCCTTGAAACGATATAATTTGGCATATTAAGGCAGCAGAAGGAAGGTCATAGCTGTTGGAAAACAAAACTGAAGAGGCTAAATAGGTCAAGGTCAAAGTTTATAGCATGTCTTAAAGGACTGTCCAAACTGACGAGTTTCCCCCCCCAAAGAAATCAGTGATAGGTTTTAAGCAAAAAAAAACAAAATAAAAACAAAGCAAAAACAAACTTTAGATTTTTTATTACAAAGGTTTACTCTGGCCACTGTGCCAAGGGTGTCCAGCCCAGAGCCTGCAGGCCATGTGCGGCCCAGGACGGCTATGAAAGTGGCCCAACACAAAATCCTAAATTTACTTAAAACATTATGAGATTTTCTTTTTTGTGATTATGCGTCACAGTGTATTTAATGTGTGGCCCAAGACAACTCTTCTTCTTCCACTGTGACCCAGAGATGGCAGAAGGTTGGACACCCCTGGTAGACTATTTGAAAAGCGGTTTGCAATGCAGACATTTTATTATTTCCAGTGCCTCCAAAGAAGATAGGAGAAACAGTCTGCTAAGGACACAAATTATATTACTGAATATCATTACATTATTATTATTAATTATTAATTGATTGGCATATCATGTTAATGAGTGTAAGAATTATGTACAGACCTCACTTTAAGACATTATTTCAAATATATATAACTATTGTCATTTTCAAGTAATAAAACAGGCTCTGAAAGGTTGAGAAACTTGTCATAAAACTGTTAAGGCCAAGATTCAAAGTCTAGTTTTCAGTCTTTAAAGCTTAAGCTCTTTAGGAGTGTGTTTCACTGGAGGATTTGGTAGAGCTCAGCATGGGGATAAAAACTTAAGCAAGGCATGACGCTACTCTCCAGGATCTGACAAGACAATGGGGAACATCAAATCATGACCAGGGTCCTGGACAATATATGCAAATTCAGTCAGTGAAATGAAAGCTACAACTACCAGATTTCAAAAAGTAAACTGGTAAAATCCCATCACTTATGCCCCCGCAGATACATACCACTCACACTCTCTCCCAGAGAGTTAAGAACACAGAATCTGATGAGAATGAGAAAGGGAAGATATTTGAGTATTTAAACAACTTTCTAGCTTCTTTAGTCAGATAATCAAGGTGAAATAATTTTCCAGAATTTTAGGTCTGTAGCCATTCAAATTACACTATAAAATCCAAACTTCATACTTCCATTATTCCCTGTTTATTACCTATATCACAGACTCCCTCAAAAATGTAAAAGGGTTTTCTGTAATAATTAACCTAACACATGTACAGGTTTTTATATATAACAAAATAATTTCACATGTGTTCCTTTTTTAATTTTCTTATCTGATCCACAATTTTTTTAAAAAGTCAAGTAAACACAACAAATATTAGTGACTTCATTTGCTGACCATGGTTTGTGTTGACTATGACCTATAAAGGAGATCTCGGATACAATACTAGTTTAATATGTAAATCAAATTCTAAACTGAAGGCCAGGAATAATCTTCTGAGAGGACATGTGTACAGCACAAAAACTCACCAATCTGATTCTTCTCCAAATTTACATAAGTAATTTCATTCCAGGGGTTCAAATTTTTCTCATACCTCTAACGAATTTATTCAAATAGATTTTTCAGCGTGAAATTATAGTACAAGCCATGGAATTTGTACATCTCGCACCAGCGCTCTGTGGTGCATCCACACAGGGCATGAGTTACACTGCCCCCTTCAGTTACTACTGCCTCATCTAACGAGCCAGCAAAGGACTTCTTGTTGATTCCATTTCAGTATCCTCTCTACCATGCACTAAAACACTCAGCATTCTGAAATACAGAGCAAACTTCCTGTGGAAATAATAAATTCTCCATTTGGGGGAAGATTACCTGCCCAATTGAACAATGATCTCTTTACTGATAAACCAAATTGTCTATTTTCAGCCCTTATCTGCTCACTCTGTTCTTTGCACTCGAAACAAGTGCACTTGGAACTTGTGCTCTGTTGCAAGAGCACTGTGCACTTGGCTTCCAGGATACCGCACTCCCTGGGTTTCCTTCTCTTATTTCCTGCCTCTAAACGGTGGAATGTCCAAAGGCTCACACCAGGGATCACAGCTCTTTTCTACCAGTGCTTTCTTCTTTAAATGTTATCTGTACACTGATAACTCTCAAATATACCTCCAGCTCAGATGTTTCCTTAAACTCTAGATCCATGTTTATAGGTGCTTACTCTACATCTCCATCTATGATGCCTAACAGGCATCTCAAACTTAACATGTCTAACACTAAGGTCCTGGTATTCCAACCTCCCCCCTCATTCTCCCTCCCCCATCAGATATGCAAAATCTGTTCCTTTAAAAGTCTTTCCCACCTCAGTAAATTAGTAAGTGGATGTTTTATTTTTACATTTTTTAGCCCCCACCCAAAACTCTTAATGATCTTTGACTCTTTTTCTCCCATTGTATATTTTATCTGCAAAGACATCCTTTGAGCTCCACTTGCATAATCTATCCAGACTCCAACAAATTTCTGAAACCTTATCAAAGTCATTGCCTATCACCAACATTACTGCAATGGCCCCCAAGTGATGCCCCTGCTTCTACTTTGCATCCCTCTGGCCATGCTCAGCACGGCAGCCAGAGTGACCAAAGTAAAATGTTCCTCAGTCATGTCACTTCTCTAGCTAAACTCTGCAATGTCTCACCTCTTCACACAAGGCAAAATCCAACATCCCTCCAGTGGATGGCAAGGACCTGTGGTTGTGGAACTTTTTTGGTCTCATTTCCTGCTGCCTTTGTCCCTGATTCTCCTGCAGACACACAGGCTTCCCTAGTGTTCTTGGATCAGTGCAATGCACTATGAACATCCACCATACTGATCTTTTTTCTCTTCCTCTATTTAATGTCAGTTTTCCACTTTGTATAATAAAGTAACAGACTTTGAATTTTTTCACATCTAATTGGAAATATGGAAAAAACTCACATCTAGAGAGGCACTTTATATGCCATCTAAGAAGCTCAGGGCTGGTTTAGCAGCCAACCATAATGGCTACTGTGCATTACTCAATCACAAAAATCAAATTATTGAGACCACTACTGTTCTGCCTAGAAAAACACCTCAGCCTTAATGTGCTCCCATTAGAATAAAATTGTGTTAATAATTGAATAAAAATATTTTAATATTAACGTAGAGCAGGGCTAACAATGGGTAATGAACACCAACAAAAGTAGATGGCAGTCTGCTCTCCTACAGCAGGTACACACATGCACTTGTCTCTGCCCACGTCTGTCATACAGGCCACCATAACTGGCCCCTAAAGGGTGTGCTGTCATGGGAACTTTTGTCTAAAGGCATCCTTTTAAAGACTTAATGGATTCAACTCATTTAATAAAATAAAGTATTTTAATAAAGTCCATGAAAACATCAGCATTTCTTCACTAGAGTGAAAATAATCAGGATTCCCACTGTATGAAAATCGTCAGGGTCTCATGTCACTGGCACATAGTCCGTGACTGTCAGGCATGTTTTATTTTCCCCAACTAACAGTGATTTTAAAAAGATTGTAATTCCATCTACATCACATCATCAATGACTTTTGTTCACATAAATGTACTGTCAATGCCTCTACAAAATTTTACAGATCATGTTCCTTCTTTTATATTCAGTTAAAGTAACACCACAGAGTGAAGCAGTTCTAGAATGGGAGAGGTAAGCTCTCAAAAATTCTATCTTTCATTCAAGTAATGAGAAAACTGGCAAACTTGTCAAAAATGGTTTTTTTTTTTCAGAACTCTGAAAATCAGCAATCCAAGAAGAAATTACTCAAGAATAAATGCCTCAATCTTGGGACGACAGTGTGCTATGGTATTTTCATGTGCCATATTCCCATTCTTCTTTCCCTAGCTTCACAGTAGTCTTCAAAACCAGCTGCCCTGGAACCAAAGTATCTGTGAAAACCAGAAGCCTAGGAGGTTAGTTTCTTAGTTAGATAAACAAAAGTAAACTAAATTGAGAGCAAGGAGAAGAAAGGACATAATGAAAACAAGAGCAGAAGTAGAGAGTATAACAACATTTCCCTGACAGCAAAAGCAAGACAAAGACATGATCTACATAAAGGAAACTTCAGACCAAAATACCTTATGAATTTATATGCAAAACTCATCAGCAAATTACTAACAAATTAAATATAGCAATTTACACAAAAGATTATACACCATGACCAAATGTAACATTATAGGAATGTAAGGTTGGTTTAACATAGGAAAGTCAATTAATACAATATACTAAATTAATAAAAGATAAAACTCACATGATCATCCAAAAATAATACAGATAAAGCAACTGACAAAATCCAAAAGCTTCATGCTAAAAAAAAATACTCAGTAACTAGAAATAAAACAGAACTTTCTCAATCTGAGAAATGTTATCTATGAAAAACCCACAGCTAATGCCATACGACGGAGAAAGACTGAGTTCTTCCCCCAAGCCGTGAACAAGATGAGGATGTCTGCTTTTATCACATCTGTTCAAAATTGTACTAGAGGATCTATTCCTGACAATTATGCAAGAAAATTTTTTAAAAACCTTCTGGAAACAATGAAAAGAAACATGTAAAAGTATTCTTATTTGTAGATGATATGATCTTCTATACAAAAAAATAAAAATTCTAGGGAAGCCATAAAAACTTTCGTAGGACACTAACAAACAAGCTCAGCAAGGGTGCAGGATACCAAAGTCCATTGATTCCTACACTTTAGCAATAAAACAAACAAAAAGATTAACCCTAAAGAGGCAACGACTGATCTGAGAGATACAAACTCTTTCCTCAAATATTGTTACATATATCAGATGCATAAGTCAAGGTCATGAGTAGCTGCGCATTTGTACGTGACTAATGTTAAGCTATATAGCTTAAGTCATCAGTTTGGTTACAACACGTTTTGTAAGGGTGTGTGATATTCGATAATAAATTGTGTCTGAGAGATACCGTGAACTCTGAAGTCAGTGTCGGGGTAGTTGTTTTGCTTTTTGCTGCAAACTTTGAAGACAGTTTTGTGGTTTTTGCTTTTTTTTTCATTTACCATTGAAAATGGCTGGAAAGATATATTGATTCGATACTCCAAGAGATGTGGGAGAACTTCAGCAACTGCTACTCAGGCCCAGTGAGGAGAATGATAGGGTCGAATGTGAAAATGAAAGTGATTTAGAAGATGAAGATTATGTGAAATTTCATTCAGAAGATTCGGATACTGAGCAAGATATTTCTAGTGAAAAAAACTAAGGATGAATTAGACATGAATGAAGACTATTTTTTTTGGAAAGGATAATCAAAGTTGAGGAAAAATCCAATAAGAAGACAAATTAGAGACTTCCGGCCAAGATGGAGGCGTAGGTAGACACACTGTGCCTCCTCGCACAACCAAAAGAAGGACAACAACAAATTTTAAAACAAAAAACAACCAGAACTGACAGAAAATTGAACCGTATGGAAGTCCGACAACCAAGAAATTAAGAAACATACATCCAGACCGGTAGGAAGGGTGGAGAGGACTCGCGTGGCAGGGCAGCGGCTGTGGGAAAGGCACGGCCTGACCGGAGAGGTGGTGGCAGCGGACCAGGCGTCCCACTCCCTAGTGAGGATAAACCAGGAGGAAGAACTGGGGAGCAAGACAGACCCCGCAACCCAGGGTCCGAGCACAGGGAAATAAAGCCTCAAACCTCTGATAGAAAACTCCTGTGGGGGTTGAAGCGGAGGCAGCAGGAGAAACTCCCAGCCTCACAGGAGAGCTCATTGGAGAGACCCACAGAGTCCTAAAGCGTACATAAGCCCTCTCACCGGGAATCAGCACCAGAATCAGCACCAGAATCAGCACCAGAAGGGCCCAATTTGACTGTGGGTAGCGCGGAAAGTGACTGAAAACTGGCAGAGAGTGGAGTAACTGCCATTGTTCCCTCTTGGTCCCCTCCCCCACAAACAGCGTCACTACGCAGCAACGTGGCTACCCCGTCCTGGTAAACACCTAAGGCTCCGCCCCTTACAACGTAACAGGCGCGCCAAGACAACAAAAACAGCCCAAATGAAAGAACAGATCAAAGCTCCAGAAAAAATACAACTAAGTGACGAAGAGATAGCCAACCTATCAGATGCACAGTTCAAAACACTGGTAATCAGGATGCTCACAGACTTGGTTGAATTTGGTTGCAAATTAGATGAACAAATGAAGGATATGATAAGGGAAATGAAGGAAAATGTACAGGGAACCAAGAGTGATGGGAAGAAAAATGGGACTCAAATTAATGGTGTGGACCAGAAGAAAGAAAGAAACATTCAAGCACAACACAATGAAGAAACAAGAATTAAAAAAAATGAGGAGAGGCTTAGGAACCTCCAGGATGTCTTGAAACGTTCCAATATCCGAATCATAGGGGTGCCAGAAAGAGAAGAGGAAGAGAAAGAAATTGAAAACTTATTTGAAAAAATAATGAAGGAGAACTTCCCTAATTTGACAAAGGAAATAGACTTCCAGGGGGTCCAGGAAGCTCAGAGAGTCCCAAAGAAGTTGGACCCAAGGAGGAACACACCAAGGCACATCATAATTACATTACCCAAAATGAAAGATAAAGAGAGAATCTTAAAAGCAGCAAGAGAAAAGGAGACAGTAACCTACAAAGGAATGCCCATCAGACTGTCAGCTGATTTCTCAAAAGAAGCCTTACAGGCAAGAAGGGGCTGGAAAGAAGTATTCCAAGTCATGAAAGCCAAGGACCTACATCCAAAATTACTCTATCCAGCAAAGCTTTCATTTAGAATGGAAGGGCAAATAAAGTGCTTCCCAGATAAGGTCAAGTTCAAGGAGTTCATCACCACCAAGCCATTATTATATGAAATGTTAAAAGGACTTATCTAAGAAAAAGAAGATCAAAAATAGGAACAGCAAAATGACAACAAACTCACAGCTATTAACAACTGAACCTAAAACAGAA
>VMDR010034412.1:0-11051 GCA_007922815.1 Macrotus californicus
ATATATGACCCATGGACATGAACTAAAGAGGGGGAATGTGGGTGGGAGGGGGTGTGCAGGGCAGAGGGGATTAAAGGAGGGAAAATGGGACAACTGTAATACCATAATCCATAAAATATATTTTAAAAATTTTTTTAAAGAAAAAATTTAAAAACATAAAAACAGGTCTGGCCCGTGTGGCTCAGTTGATTGGAGAATCAACTTGTACACCAAAAGGTCGGGAATTCGAACACTGGTCAGGGCACATGCTTGGGTTACAGGTTCCGTCCCTAGGAGGCAACCAGTCAATATTTTTCTCTCACATCAGTGTTTCTCTCTGCTCTCTCTCCCTTCTCTCTCTAAAATCAATAAACATATTTTAAAGCATTAAAAAATGTATAATTAATGTCTTTAGAGAAGTATTATTTCAGATGACAAGATCATACTTCTGAAAAAGGAATACATAAAGAACAGAATTAATGGAATTAAGAAATATTATTACAAAAATAAAATATTCAATAGCGTCATCGCATGAAAACCCTTAGAAAATTATCAGATTGAAAAGTGAAAGATCAAAGCATAGAGAAAGGACAGGGCAGAGTGACACCAGCAAGGTGACAGACTAGGAGGTCCTCCACTCGCATCTCCTTCAGCAACAATAATCTGTCAGACATCCACGGACAAAAACTCATTGGTGGGCTCTTTGGCATCCAGTAGGAGACTAAAACCTCATGAGTCCAGGACAAGGAGAGCCATTTGAAGGCCTGTGCCCAGGTGGCTGACTTGAATTATTGTCCCAGCCACAGACCTAAAACAGCTCCATATCCCTAAGGATTTGGCTACGGCCCCATTTGACTTGGACCTGCCACTAGCATCATAAACCAAGGGACTTGGATGCCTCAAGTAATGGGTCCACACACCTTCAGACGTGGGCCCTGAAGTGATCTGTGACCCAGCTCCAGCCACTATGCGCCATAGTCTGGGGGCTCCTGAAGTAAGTCTGCCAAACTTAGTTCACGTGCAGATTCTGGAATGGCCCTGTAACTAAACTCCAGTACCTCCCAGCCGCAGTCCATGAGCAGTCCTGCCAACAAAGGCACCCACTGGGAAACAAGCCCCCATCAGTGCCTCTAGAAGCAGGCCAAATAACCAGTCTGCAGCAGGTCCTGAAACACACCTGTTACTTGGCTCCGAGCTCTCCCAGCCAAGGCCCACCAGCAGTCCACCCACCCTCCCCCTGCCCAGAGACCCACCAGGAAACATGCCTCTGGAGTTCAGTCTACTGAAGAAGCTCCTGGAGGCTGGCATATCCACCCAGGCACTAGACAGGATCTACATGCCTGTCTCCAAATTTTCCCTATTTTCCCTCTTACTGCTACCTTAAGCTCTAAATTAAAAGTTCAGAAAACACATTTAATGAAAGAGCCGACACCCTTCCTAAAGATCATCTGATACCATGTTACAGGAAATAAAATCCAACCACTTCTCAATTCCATCCATAGCTGTCCAAAAGGTTTGCAGCCATGTGGCTCTAGGCAACTTTCCCAACCTTTCTGTGCCTCCATTTCTCCACCAGTAAGATGTGGATGACAGTGATACCTATACCTCACAGGTATGTTTATGAAGGCTAAATAAATTTAATGGACTTAAAGTAAAGCAGGCACACCGTAAGCCCTCGATAAATGTTATATGCTATTTCTGTTTCATTTTAGCAACATCAAATATTCTCTGGATTTGATAACAGACATACCAGCACCCACCACACTCCCCTTGATAAAGGGAGATCTAGCCAGATGATGGGGGGATAGGGAGGGACTCCAAGGTGGCTTGGGAAAGCCCAAGCCCAAAAGAAGGGAGGGGTCAGGAAATGTCAGAGGTGGTGAGAATGAAGCCGCACTGCAGCATGTGACAGACTTTCCAAACCTCAAGGTGGCACCGGAGAGGCTGCTCCCCCGGTAAAGGGTAAACAAACCAGAATGCCAGCATCACATTGCCCCAGCAACTGAGCTAGTGTGACACGTGACGCAGCGGGAGGAAGTTTGCGTGGAGTTTGAGCAGGTTGGAGAAGTTGCAGTGACCCATGTACCATGGAGGTTCACATGTCAGAAGGAGCAGGCCCCTGCACAGAGCATGCACCAGGCCAGTGAAATGTTTGGACAGAGGGTAAAAACCCTCCTACTCACTTCCGGAGCACATGGAATTTTGGGGCTGGATATTTAAATGATGGGCAGGCAGGGTCTTGCCCCTTCTGCTTCCCCTCACTCATACGGTCTGGGACTGGCTTACGCCAAGGCCGAGTCCCATATGCTGGGCCATACCCTGAGGATGTGTGCTACAAAGGTGTCCCACGGGATGCCATGGCATCTTGCATGGTGCACAGACAGTCCTGGAGGGTGCCTTCACTCCCCCTGCGCAGACAGGCAGGCTGAACGCTCGTGGGCCCCTGGGGGTGAGAGTAGCCTTGAGCACCCCACCCGTGGACGCATTCCCAGCTTGACTGGGTGCAGTGATTAGCAGCAGCCCAGGGCCATGGCATGGGAAGCTGCAGTAAGGCAATGGCAGTGTCAGCCCCACAAGTATGCACTCCTGGGAGGGAGCCTAAAGCAGAGAGAAATCCACCTAGCAGCCTCATGCTCCAGAAGGATGGATAAGAATGAAGTGGGATCTCTGGGCATGGATTTGGATTTCAGTCTTACAATCTAAGAAATATAACACACACACAGAGCAATCAAGGGGGGATAAGGAACTCAAGTCCCAGAGTCTCAGTCTGCAGGTCCAGGAGACAGTGTGGTGAGCAAGGGTGTTATCAGCATCTTGCAAGGAAGGATCTCTTGGAGTCAGGTGGGCAGCAGGGCAGGCAAAGTCCTCATTCCAGGAGAGCAGAACCTCTGGCAGCCAGTGCAAAGGGAGCCAGCATGGCACGGAGCAGCACTCTGGTGTGTGGAGCTCAGCCGTCTCAGCAGTGGTCTGCCTCAGTTACGCTTTGAAAGTGGTATACTCCACCCTTCCGGGTCTTTTTGATAAATGTCTTGACACCCCTGCTGGCAATTTGCACAGAAGCCTATCCAAGGGTGGTCCCACTCTGCAGACATGGCTGTTCTGATCATGTGTGCAGATATCTTGGGTGTGTCTCCTTGTCAGATGTGTCTAGCATGACTTGAGTAGTTTCCTTCTTGAGCCAAAGTGTCCTGGCTGACTGGCAGCCATCTTGGTTGACATGAGTGACTCCACTTTGCTTCATGTACGTTATGCTGTCTTGATCAAACCAACACCATTCTATTGGTCCTGCTCTCCACACACCGTAGACACTAGTTCTCTATTGCTGCAAATAATCCCACGTGCACAGACTGCCACACCATACTGTACGTACTCAGAGCTGAATCTCCCACCTAGTCCAGCTCTTGGGTCCTCTCTCTCTCTTCTTATTGAATTTCTACTCTCCAGCACACAGCAATTACATGCTGGAGAGTATAAGTGTCAGGTATGAATCAAGTTGCTGTGGAAGTAAAGACAAAAATCTTACTGTCTCAACTCTTTGAAAACACATGGGTAAAAGACCACCTTGGAACACAGGTACCTGCCAAAGTGTGGTCAGAGAGCACCAGGGCAGATTATGTCTGGACCCTTGGTTGGTGGGGTGAACTAGCACATAAAAACAGTGTCTCCTGTAGGCCATCTTTTATGCTCATCTGCCCACTGATGTTCCAACTGCTCATTTTACTCTGCTTCCCTAAGGTGTTTTCAACATTGTCCTAACAACCATCATGCCAATACATTGTCTTAAAAACAATGATAAGGAAGAAGTGACTAGAGAATGTTTTGTCCACTCCCTCCACCATCCCTCTTAGCTACCTCTGGGCCACCAGCCACTATCCCAGAAAATCCTAGCATGTAAATGGGCAAGTCTAACAAGGGCTCTGAGTTTATGTCCCAGAATTCAGGGACTAGAGAGAGCTACTGAAAGCCAGAAAAGATCACGCAAGAAGCTACAGCAAGTGACTTAATATTAACAAGGCCGACAACCCTCCTTCCCAGGGAAAATGATGGCTATTTCACAAGGTTCCTCCTCACCCCGATTCCAAGCACAAATAATTGCTTCAGGAAAAATAGACCAAAAACTGGTGGCATATTCTACTCCCAGGTAGCCTACCTTCCCCCTGGGCAGTGTTTCCAGTCACAGTGTAAGAGAATGGAGATGATAGAGCTCTTCCCCGGAGACAAAGAGGTATCATTTGCAGAGAAATAGGATAGGGTGGGGAAAGGGATACTAAGAATCAGCAGCCTGTTCCCCAGCAGGGTTAATAAAATAAGTTAAAGCCAGAATTTCAAGGTTAAGGCAGGAGATAGACACAATGCTATAAATAGTGCCCCTTCAGGCACCAACGCATTGATCATAAGAAGCCAAAGCCTAAGAGGGAGGCATAGTGGATGCCCATCAATGTCAGGCCCGATGGATTGACAGGCAGACAAATATGAAATGCAAGTCTCGCAACCAGGCCCTGCCCTGGGTGATATCTCATTAATATGCATATCAAAGATCATATGGCAGGGGCAAAAGGTAAAAAACAGAGCATCAGCCAGCCTGGGGGTAAGAAAGGAGGAGAAGAGGGAAGTTAGCATTAGCCAGGAACCGTTGCCAGCTGCCCACTGGCTGCCAGGTCTTCAATAAGTTCGCAGGCTCCTCTGGAGGGCCTTGGGGTCTAAAACCATCCTGCTCACAGCCCTGGGATGAGCCATGACATGATGTTATAAGACAACAAAAGCCACCTCACAATGTACCAGGCGCTGTCTTCTGTGCTCTGTGCTCTATGTATATTTCCTTATTTCACTAGCCCGGAGGTTGGAAAAGGCAGATTTCATCCATTGATGAAGCCAGAAGTTAGAGGTTAGAATTTATTGACTGGTCCAAGATCACACAGATGATAAAGTTGGGGTTTGAACCCAGATAGTTTCAATTCCAAAGCTTATGTTTTAACCCAAATGCTGGTGCCTTGGTTCTTAGTATCACAAGCTGCCCAAGCCAGGGACATCACACTCCTTTCCCCTTCCATTTGTCACTAATTAGTGATCATGGGTCTTGCTGAGCCAGGATGCCGCCGCAGAGCCCTGCTGAGAGAATGTTGCCAGCAGCTGCTGCCAACCCACCCGAGGGCTGTGTGAGCAAACCAAGTGGACACCCTTGGTTAGTTCGGTGTATCAAGTAAAGGTCAAGCCAAGAAACACCAGTTTTCTGTAAGTAGGGATAAGAGTCCCCACTAAGAAGAGGGTACTACTCAGCCCCTTTGTCACATGTGTCCTCTCTCTCCATTGCCACAGCTAAATGGTCTGGGTCAGGTGCTCCTCATTGCCCCTCAGCCACACTGTGGCCATGTTAGTCGAGGCATACCTCTGGGCGTGACCCTCTCTAGCTCGGAGTCTTTCATAGGGTCCCCTCTGCCCTAAAGGATCAAGAGAATCTTCCACAGCAAGAAACCTTTTCCAAAGGCTTTCATCCACCTTGGCCTCCTGGAGAAGGCCTCTCTCAGCTTACAGGCTTCGGCTCAAGGACATGGGCGGGCACATACTGAACTATCGACATTGGACCTTCTGCAGTTGAGCTTATAAAGGGATAGGAGGGAAATTGCCAGCTCTGTATTTACTCAGCTCTGATTGCTTTACTTACATAAATATTTAATATGGTTTTTAAATGTATGATAAAGTAAAAAAGTAATAAACAGATAAAGGTAAGGACAATGATACCTAATTTCAGATGTCTCCTCCCTCCCCACCTCGTGCGGGTGAGACCCAGCATCCAGAACCCTCTGCCACACTGCTGCTGGCCCGCTTGCCTGACACTTTCACACTCCTTGAAAACAGAAACTTTCTTTTATGTCAATGAATCTGTAAGGTGGTTGCCTCATATTCATATGATTTGTTGAAAAAAATGAACAATAGTTAGAGTGTGAATGAATAGAGTTGTCCCAGAAATTTTGTTCGCCATGTGGTCACCGTCCTCACCCATGTTGACTGCAAGTCTGTGCAAGGGGCTAACCGAGGCCATAGTAGAATTCTTCAGAAAAGAAAGATTTTATATATATATATATATATATATATGAGACTTGATCAATGTTACGCAAAACGTGAGCCATGAACTTAGGACACATGACCCATCGTGAATAAGTATACAGCACAGGGTTTTTTTTAAATGTCCCAGACTTAAAAAATACAATAACCAAGTGCAGTGTGCCTGTCTTTTGTGGGTCTTAACAAACCAACTCTAAAGAGACATTTTTGAGGCAATTAGGGAAATTCGAACAATGATAGAGCACTGGAGGATGTTAAGGGTTATTGTTAATTTTGTTAGGTATGAAAATGGTATCGCAGTCATACAAAAAATTTCATGCTGGATATGAGTGAAGTAATGCCTGAAAATCACATTAAAGTGGTCCATACTAAAAAAAAATATACAAAGATAAGCAGATAAAACAACATTAGGGGAATGTGTTGCTAACTGTTGGAGCTGATGAACATATGTAGAATTCTTTACTCTGCTCTTTTTTTTATGTATTTTCAGAGACATTCATAGTAAAAACAATTTTTAAATAAATTTAAATGAACTAATAAAAATACATATACATAGTTCATGAACTCTCTGCATTAGAATCATCTGCTATTCGTTAAAATGCAGATTCCCAGGCCTCTCTGACCTGTTGAGGAGGGCAGTAGCCTTTAAGTTGCTCTTGAACAAGCACCACCTGCCCTCACTGATGTGGCTCAGTGGGTTGAGCACCAGCCTGTGAACCAAAGGGCCCTCTGGTTTGACTCCCAGTCAGGGCACATGCCTGGGCTGCAAGCCAGGTCCCCAGCAGGGGACACTCGAGAGGCAACCACACACTGGTGTTTCTCTCCCTCTCTTTCTCCCTCCCTTCCTCTCTCTAAAAATAAATAAATAAAATCTTTAAAAAAAGAAAGCACCACCCCCACCCCTCACGAGCTGGGAAGGTGGCACCCCTGGAGTGGGTGTAGAAACTCCTTCCCACATACCTTGCTCTATGCATCTCTTCCATGTGGCTGTTCCTTGTTGTACCCTTTATAGTAAACTGGTAATCATAAGTAATGTGTTTCCCTGAGTTCTGTGAGCCATTATAGCAAATTATCAAAGCTGTGGAGGGCGTCATCGGACCTTCAATTTATAGCAGGTTGGTCAGAGGTCTGTTCTTGTGATTGGCGTCTAATTGGGGTCAGTCTTGTGGTACAGAGCCCTTAGCCTGTGTCCAAATTGAATTGTGGGAAACCCAATTGGTGTCTGGAGACTTGGAAATGGGATGGTGTGAAAAACCTTCCACACATTGGATGTCAAAAGTATTGTGACTTGAAAAAACTGTTTTTCTTCTAATGGCAACCCTTAGTTTACATGTCACTAGCCTGGAACTCCATAAAGGCGAGGACTATATCTTATTTACCTTCTGTCCAGTGCTGACACAGAATAGATGTTTGATAAGTTTGTTTAATAAACAAATAAACATACAAATGAAGTAATAAATGAGAGTCATTGTGCTGGACAGCTCACAGACGTGTCTATGCTTGCCTAAGGTCTGATGTATCATACTTACCAGGCAGGGGAGATGCCGTGATCACGAAGGTGGTTTTCCCAGGGCGAGGCTCATGCACTGCACTCCCGATGTGCTGACCCCTGCGATCTCCCCAAATGTGAGGAACTCAGCTGTGTAATTTGTGGTCGTGGAGGATCGGGGAGAGGGGTGGAGGAAAGTCTGCTCTCTTGTCATCATGGAAAAAGTTGGGCAGACTTAATTTAGGATAACTAGTGTGAAATCTGGGTAAAACATTGAGAAAATGCGATATAATGTGGGGGAAAAAAGAATTTCAAGAAGTATATGTACACTAATATTAACTATAAAGAACATCCATGTATATTATTTTATGAGAACAAAACCAAAAAGTAATATGTAAAAAAAAAAAGTGAACTAGTGGGATTCTAGGTGATTGTATTTGTAATTCTATTTTCCAAATATTCTGTTATTTTTTTTATCAATAAGGAAGAAGAGGGAAAACAGAACTTGGAAATTGTCTTAATCTGGTGATCACCTGCATAATAGTAACTCCAGCACCACACGGCCCCTCCCAAGGCCCCCACCGACCCCACCAGGGGAGCAAAAGCCTCCAGGCTGCCCCTGGCACTGGGGGCAGAGGAGGCGGACGAAGACAAATCATTTTTCCATGTAACCCATAGGCTTCCGTCTGGTCGAGTCCAGCAAGACCACCAAGCCCTAAGACACATGTTCTGCATGCTAGACGGGTCTGTGTACACAGAGGTATTTAAAAGAACAAAGAACTTAAACAGCCACTTTGTTTTGTCTGTACTGAGAGCATCTCGGGCCTTCAGATCACCCTGCAAAGAGCCTAGTCCAGTATTAACAGATATCAATCTCATAAACTGGGCAGCAAGCACCGTTATTTTATTCTCAATCCATTTCACTTGCCACGTCTCCCAGGGGCAGGCTAGAAAATGTGTGGTAATTACATATTGATAGAACGTGGGAGCAGGTTATATACGAACCCAGGTACTTGGCTTCCTTATTAACCAGCTAAAATGAGCTCTGTGGGATCCTTCTTTGCTCTTTAAGGAGACTCCAGAACTGAGCTATTATTTTGCTGTTTATGATTTACTCCTTGCTCACAAAAGAAGAACTCGCGTGGACAAAGCCAAGACAGGGCTTTAACGCACAGCACCAGTGTCTTCTTCCTCAGCAAGACTCCCACCCGAAACCTGCGACTTCTCCCACGAAGACACACAACTTCCCTGGGCTGGCTTCCTGATCTCCTGTGCCATCTACTTTGGAAGAGTTAGTCAGCATGAAAAGTACTTACTAGGAAAGCATCATTGGACTATTTTTGTGGGCCCTCAGAAGAAATTACTTTTTTTTTTTAAGGAACATGGCAAGCTTTGGGTTTAACAGTAGGTTTTTCTCACACACCCCAAAGGTAATAGCTCCCAGTGAAGAAACCACAGGAAACTGGGAATGGGCACCTCCAGGAACTTTAATGGTCTTCATTTGACTTGCCTAGAAGGTTTAAGCAAAGGGAGTAGGTAAGCCTCCTGTCAAAGACATTTGGGTGAAGGACAGTGTGGAAAGCAAGTGCTGACCCACAGTGCTTTGGAGCTGCTGCCCAGGTGATAAACGGCTGATCTAATGGATGGTCATAACGGGTGATCCAAATGGACTTTAGGACTAAGAGAAATGTGAGGAGGTCACGTAATCCAACATACTGAGGGTGTGGCCAGACTGTATCAAGGTGGCCCTGTCACTCAGCATTTCCTATGGGCATGATGGCGCCCACCTCCAGCTGGGACCCGACTCTCCCAGCTGCCCTGATCCCAGCCTCCTCTATGGAAATGTGCTGAGCAGCAGGTCACTGAACACAAGTCTTGAAACCTGGGTTCTCCCACCAGCTCTGTGGCTGGACCAACAGGCTAGTCTTCCACAGCAGCTGCCTCTCTGTACCCTTTCCAATCAGAAAATAAAAAGCAGGGGGACAGCTGTGACGATGGACCACGTACATGAAAAGAGCCCACCCAAACCAGCTGCTTTCCTCTTAGCCTGCTCTTGTCTGTCTACATAGCTCCTTTGACAAAAGATATCCCACGATGCCTGAGCCAAATGGCCGTATAGGGGAACTGGCTTCTGTCAGGTGGACCTGAAAAGGGCAAAAGGAAATAGAACTCGCCCTTGAAGGTGAGACTCTGTTGATTAAAAATGCAAGCCCAGAAATCATCATCTAACTTATTAAATACAACCTTCCTCTTCCACAAAAAAAAAAAAAATTCCTCAGCCAGTGTAACTGCAGCAATAAAGTAATTAAGAAGGCATACTCCTCTAAAATGAAACCACCAATACTGTAATATCCAGTTAAATTTAATTACTGCCTAATTTCCTTCACAATAGATGACCTAGTTTTTGGACAATATTCTCAGAAAAGAGATTACATGTGGGTGTAAAACGTGGCCTATCTTGGAGAAGCAGAGAGACCATTCACCTAATCCATCCAGATATGAATGTATGAAGGTGAATGGATAAGATACAGCCCCACTGAACACGCTCTGTTCTTACACAAAGGCCAAAGCCGCAAGCAGTCCAATGTTTCTGCTTCTAACAAAAAGCAGTTCCATGGAGACCTGCAAGCTGTTTGTCAGGCCTGCTGACTGACTTCCAGAGGGCAGGCTTGGACATTTACATGAGGAGCCAGCCTGCGCATGTGCCCCATCACCTCCTGTGCGCAGACTGGACCCACGCCCCAGCGCCCCCCCACTCCCCCCCACTCCATCCTGACCCGCCCCGCCCCGGCCCCAGGACAAGAATGGTGCACTAGCACAGAGCAGTTTGAGGACAAGCAGGGGGCCTGTGGGTGGGACCGGGTGTGGGAGAGATGAGGAGCAGTAGACAAGGCCGTGGCTGAGCCAAGGCGGGCGGGTGCTGACAGGGGTGTTTGAACCCGCTCCTGCGGCTTTGCGGTGACACCGAGAGGTTGAGGCAGGCCAGTGCCAAGGCCAGGTGTGTGTTTTTAGAACTGTTGCACTGAAATGATATGCTGTTTTGGAATTACAAAATATAAAAATGTGCTGCTCAAGCAAATTATGAAAACAAAAAAGGGGGATGGCTTTTAAAAATGGTGAATTATTGGGGACTTCCGGCCAAGATGGAGGCATAGGTAGACACACTGTGCCTCCTCGCACAACCAAAAGAAGGACAACAACAAATTTTAAAACAAAAAACAACCAGAACTGACAGAAAATCGAACCGTATGTAAGTCCGACAACCAAGAAACTAAGAAACATACATCCAGACCGGTAGGAAGGGCGGAGAGGACTCGCACAGCGGGGCGGCGGCTGGCGGATCCGGGAAAGGCGCGGCTGGCCAGGAGAGGTGGCGGCTGCGGCCCGGGCGTCCCACTCCCTCGTGAGGATAAACGGGGAGGAACGGCTCGGGAGCGGGACGGACCCCGCGGCCCAGAGTTCCGGCGCCGGGAGGTGAAGCCTCAAAGCCTCTGATTGAAAACTCCTGTGGGGGTTGAGG
>VMDR010034413.1:0-11067 GCA_007922815.1 Macrotus californicus
GAGGAGGTGAGGTAAGACAACAGCAAAAAAGAAAGAAATGGTGGCAAAATCACAATATGCACTGGATCCAATAAAGAGCAGGTTTAAAATGGCAAAAAAAAAAATGGGTGAATAACATGGAAGACATACTCAATGCACTCTCTGGAATTTTGAGAAAAAATATATTAAGATGAAAATTATGAGAAAAGTGATATATTTGCCCTGAATTCTCAGTCTTTTAGAGCTAAAAATCCTTGCATAAAGGGTTATAAGTCTTGAAACTGAAGAAATGAATGAAAGGTCTATAGAAAATTTCTTGAACCTGAGAAAATATTAATATTTTGAATCAACATGTTACAAAAACAAATCATGTATAGACAACCATATTTAGATGTATAGCTGTGTATTTTGACTATAAAAATGAGGAAAAGCATTCTATCAGCATCTGGGCTGAAAAAATTAACTAGAAAGAAACAAAAATCATGATAGGCATTTTAATTTGTTTGTGACATTCAATGGAGCAATTTCTAGGAAGTTTTGAGGTTGAAAGTTGGTGAACATGGATTTTTATACCCAGCCAAATTTTTATTTTTTATAATAGGAGGTTAATGATAGTATCAAATATGTACAACCCCAGGAAAATATAATCCTTATCTTCCCATGAGGAAAGACAAACTACAATTGACAAACTAACCAAGTAAAAAACCAAAATTGAAACCTCAAAAACTGAAAACTAATGACATAAAAGGACTGGCTTTTTGTTTTTTGATCACCAAGCACTGCCAAACCTAACACAGATGAATCAATATGGTACAGTGCAGTATTTTCAAACTGGTCCCTTGAGTCCTGGGTTCCAGAAAAGGGACTCCAAGGTGCCAAGGAGAATGAGTGGCAGCCTGCGCTGAAGCATTCTGCATCCCCTACCCTCTTTTTAACCAGAGCTGTTTTGTGTTTATTTCCTTTATATATTGTGATTCTAAAAAAATTGGCTTGGAAAAAAGGTTTTTTAGCTATTAAAAATAAAAAAAAGAATTAAAACACTCTAAGTCCATCCATGTTGTCATAAATGGCAAGATTCCATCTTTTATGGCTGAGTAATATTTCCATTGTATACATATACTACATCTTCTTTAACCATTCATCTATCACTGGCCATTTAGGTTGTTTCCACAAACTCATATACAGAGAACAAACTGATGATAGCCAGATAGGAGTGGGGTTGAGGGTGTAGGTGAAAAAAGTGAAGGGATTAAGAAACGCAAATTAACAGTTATAGAAAGAGTCACAGGGATACACAGTACAACATAGGGAATATGGTCAAAATAATATAACAACTATGTATTGTCAAATGGGTACTAGACTTATTGGAGTGATCACTTCATTAGTTACATAAATGTCTAATCACCATGCTATACACATGAAACTAATACGATATTATACAAGGCCTATCCAGGAAAAAAATCTAGCTATTGCTAATATACTGAGAACAGTTTACGTGACATCGATGTAACCAGGCAGCCAAGGAGACTGGACTGGAATGCACATGCACGAACAATGACGACTTCACTGTACTAGTCAGTGGGGGTGGAGGACACCGTTGAGTGAGTGTGTGTTCTGTGTAGCCATTGCATTCAAAATGACTGAGCAAGTAGAGCAACTGATCTGTATCATATTTTGCATTAAGCTTGAACACTTCTCCATGGGAACTATTCCGATGATTCAGAAGACCACAGCTATGGGCAACTGGTGATCAGCATCTTCATCCCAACATGCTTGCTCAAGCATCATGTCTTGGGTAGAGTTTTGGGGGTTTTTTTGGCAAAACAGCCCCCTACAGTTGAGATTTGGCACCCTGTGACTTCTAGCTTTTCCCAAAACTAAAATCACCTTTGAAAGGGAAGAGATTTCAGACAGTTGATGAGATTCAGGAAAATACAACAAGGCAGCTGATGGTGATTGGGAAAACTGTGTGAGGTCCCAAGGTGCCCACTTAGAAGGGGAATGAGGCATCATTATCCTATATACAATGTTCTTTGTATTCTATAAATGTCTCTTTTTCATATTACATGACCTTCTGGACAGACCTTGGAATATCAACTGTAGTTGAGTTTTTCAATTATTTTTTAAAAAGGATTAAAACCCTTCCAAATAGTAGAAAAAACAGAAATAGAAAACTAGATTTGAACCCCAACTCCATCACCTACTATGTAATGTTAAGCAAACCATTCTTTTGGCTCTTCAGTTATGAATTCACACTATCTACCTCATAGGTTCTCGTCAGGACAAATTGAGCTGCGATGTGAAAGCAATTCTTCATGTGCTGTATTATTCAGCTGGAGATTTGCAAATTTCTAACAGAAACCATATAATGACTTGTACTCCTCTTTAGAGTATGGATTCACTCAATGGTGTGTGCTCAAACTTGTGCCGAAAGCAATAGGGTGGTAGGTGAGACAAAGTGTCATGTGGGCGGGTCCTCCAACCACATTGCTCTTTGTGACTCATACAGAGACTATTACTTGGGGTAAACAAACAAATCTGCTCATGGCCCAGGGGCTCCAACCACACAGGACTCACCCAGACACCCAGGAGAACTAGGAAATCAATATCTTGACACACTTGTAAGCTACTCATGACATACCAGTAGGAAACTTTTGAGGTAAAGACCCTCATTTTTGTCTCTTAATGTAGTACGCTCAAGATTTAGCTATATGACAAGCAACTTTCAGAGAGCTACAACTCTTTCTGTATTTTTCAAATATTATATAAGGAGCAATATTATTTATTTTAAATGAGCTATAACTGACATAGTGGACAAAAATCTTAAGTATACAGTTTAACAGATATTTACACATGTACACACACATAGCCACCATCTAGATCAAGAGCTCCCATCTCCCAAAGAGCTCCCTCATGTCCTCTCCCAGTTACTCCTCCCTAAAAGTGATCATTATCTGGACCACAACCATCATGGATTGGTCTTTAAGGTATATGTAATACTCTGACAATGTAAGAAATAATAAACTTCATTTTAATTATAAAAAATGAAAATTATTTAAACATAAAACATAGATATATTAGCACAGATACATGTTCTTTCTTAAAATGTTGACTAATATCCATAATTGCTCTGTGTCTGCAAAATAGATCTGGAAAACGGCCACTGTGAGAGAGAAATAATCCATGTGAGTTGAAGTTGAACCTCAAGAGCTCTACAGGTCTGCTTCAAAATAGCATGCTCCATCCTAATTGGCACATACAAGAAAGTTAATATTTATATGAACTTGTAGAGTTTTCAGTTCCTCTACAGAGACTCTGCATGAACAGACTCCCCTTTGAGATTTCTGATAATTATCAATTCTCAATGAGCGGAACTCGCTTGCTCTAAGTACCTTCTTTCTAAATATAGTTGTGTAGGTTTTTCATCTTCCCAACCTGGCCAAAATCTGAAGAAGTAAAAGAAAAAGAATTTTTAAAATTTCCCTATAGGATCCAAGTCAGCTGAAAACACCTCTTATTTGGATAGTTGATATGATGAGTTTCTGAAACTTCCTTTCAGATCTAAACATCATTATTGAGAAGGGGCTGGGCTCCTCCTCTTGTGTGATCAGGTCCAACATAACATGGGGTTTCGGTCTTTCTCTCTGGTGTCTCCTTAATGGATATAGCCAATACTGTCAACATGCTTTATTTCATACACCTCCATGTACCTGAAAACAGTTGTCAAAATTCCCCCTCTGATGTCTCTTATTAAGTTTAAATAATTTACTCTTCTAACTTTTCCATGTGGAAGTGATTTTGTGTAACTTCAAACATTTTAGGATCTCCTTTCCTCTCTAGTTTCTCCATATGTGCAGAGGTGTGGACACGAGTTTCCGTGAGAATCTGTGCAGTGCTCCAATAGGAAAGGGGATGGCTCCCACTTACTGTGAGTGTCTCTACTGTCCTGCACGTAGGAGCCCTCTCTCAGTTGCGTGGCTTTGCTCAGTGACCTCCACTCTGCTGTCAGACCTCTACTCTTCTGCACTAAAGAACATTTGCTTTTCTTGATAGAGTTATTTCTGGAGTCTCAACATCCTCTCTCCAAACCCTGTCAGATCCCCTGAGGGGCTGCTCTTCCCTTTCCCTTTTCTCATAGTAGCTTCCTTTTCCTAAATGTGTTTTGGCCAACATTTTTGTCCTTCTGTTTTTTAAATCTGGTTCCCTGACCCTGTTGGATACATCAACCACATACCCCTCTAACAACGAACAGATCTTCCAAGCTGTGTCCCTACCATACGAGACACAGCTCTCTCTAAAAGCAAATTCTACCACACCCAAAACTAGCTAGCTCTCCCTTTGCTTTTTGGTGCCTGCTCACACAATGTGCCCTAATCTCCCAATCACCTGTTAAACACACTCTCAGTGGGCTATTTTCTGGACACATTCCCTGGATGAGAAATAATGATTTCCTTTATTCCTCTTTAGATGTTCAACATTGCCCCCCCCCACAACAGTCTACCCACATAACAGATCCCTGCCCATTTTCATAGGTTTACACAATATATTCAAAGATTCTGGCATGGAGAAAAGAACCTGGGCTTTGAAGGCAAACAGGCTTGGGTTCAAGTGCCAGTCAATCAACTTTTCAGCATCTCAGTTTCCTTATCTCAAAAGATAATAAATGCTACTTCACAGAGCAGTTGATATAAAACATATTCTTTTCTGTAATGTACCGACCATGCGTAGTGTCTGACATATAGGAGGAAGTGTTCTTAAATTCATTCTGTGACCATTCCTTTCTTTGCTTTTCTTTAAAAACAAAACGTTGACATGCGTGTGAGCACAAATACACACTGGTAGTGACCAGAACTCCTTGGACTAGCCTCAAATTAACTTGTCTCTCCTCTGGGCTTCACAAACCCTATTTCTTCTTCCTTTTCTTTTCTTTTTTTTTTAAGACTTTATTTATTTATTTATTTATTTATTTATTTAGAGAGGAAGGGAAGGAGAAAGAGAGAGAAAGAAACATCAATGTGTGGTTGCCTCTGGCATGCCCCCTACTGAGGACCTGGCCCACAACCCAGACATGTGCTCTGACTGGAAATTGAACCGGTGACCCCTTGGTTCACAGGCCACCGCTCAATCCACTGAGCCATATCAGCCAGGGTTCTTCTTTCTTTTCTTAAAGCAACCACCAGGGATGAAATCTTTTTTTTCCCCTAGACTCACAGCCCGAAATTCCCTCCACAACCACACTCTCATAAACTCTGGATTTGCACAGCCTCTCTCCCCATCCCACCAAAACAATGCCACCATGTGTTTTGGTCACTTCTTAACTTGACAAATATAACTGTTGTCCAGATGGCCTAGTCTCCCTATGTGCTTCTCAAGTCTAGTAAATATTAGAGGCTACTGCCAAGATTCTCTCTCCCTCTGGTCATTCTGAACCTAGTTCAAATCCCCACCATCGCTTTTGTTTTTGTTTTTCACAACATTCAACATATCTACAATCAGGAATGAAAGCAAAGTGCCTCTTCCAACATGTTAGGTTATTTCTTTTGTCCTTCTAAATTTTTATTTTCTTGGGGTGTTTCATACTCCTTCCAATTTTTTCTCTTTCTCATTCTTCATCCATCTACCACCTGGGCATTTTCCATTCATGCTATGGACTTTCCATTCCTCATTCAAAAGTTTTCCTAAAACTCTATCTAAAGAGGTAATCTACCTAAATTATGATATATCTATTCAGTGGAAGAATAGATGAGGAAGATATTTATTTATGAAATATGACATAACATAAAAAGTTATTTTGCTGTGGAGAAATCTCCTGGCATGCCATTATGAGTTGGGAGGAAAAAGGTATGGAAGAATGTATATAGTTTGATTCTTTTAGTGTAAAAATGTGTATACATCTGTGTATACCCATGCACGTTCTGCAAGGATTCACAAGAAGTCATATTTAAATGTTTTCCTTTGAGAAAAGGGACACTTTTCTATTATTTGAATTTTCTATCTACATGTCTTACTTCCTTTTTCATCTAATATTATCAAGAATTATGTGGGCAATGGGATTATGGGAAATTATTATTTTTTAAAATATTATTCAACATACTAACATCTAAGAAATGTTATATTTTAAAAAATAAAAGTAATGATGCCCCTCCTCTCGAGTCTCAAGTCCAGAAAAGATTGAGAAGGTGCTAACTCTCTGAATGCCCTGAGGAGTTGGGTGTGGGGGTGGACAAACATTGTAGACAGAATGGAAAAGATAAGAAAGGTCTAGAGAAAGCACTTAGCCCTGTGGCACAAGACAGACATCCAGCCACCATAATTGAAAGCTCAAATTTAGTTTTAAGAAGATCCATTTGTCAGCCCAGGACCAGAAGATCTGAGGACAACCACCCCCATGATGAATTCAGATTCCTCCTAAATAAGCTCAATTAGCTTTCAGGTGTAGGGGGGCAGAGGGTAGATCAGCCTGGCTTTGGAGGAGGGATCCACCTGGGAGGAGGTCGGGGACAAGCACATCCTAAAAGAGACATATCTGGGTGGCTGACAAGTTATCAAGCTCCTAGTTGGCACTGAGATTCTCATCAGGAATACTCTGTATGTTCTTTTCAGTTTTTACTAAAACATAGATTTCGTTTATGTTCATTTAAAACATTTTTGCCAGGCAAACAACCAAGGTAGTTAATCACATCTTTATACAGAAGGTAATTTACCATGCCTGCCCAGATAAAATCTATGCCCCCTACACACACACCCAGATGGAGATTTTATATAGTGTTAACAAACAGCAGGTCTTCTGAGGGGAGTTTAGATTTAGAAAGGATAGCTCCTTTCATCTGTAGGGAATATGTTCCAAGACCCCCAGTGGATGGCTGAAATCACAGAGAGTACTGAACACTCCATATACGTTTCTTCCTATACATACACACAACAAAGTTTGGTTTATAAATTGGGCACAATAGGAAACTAACAACAATAATTAACAAAATAGAACAATTATAATAATACACTGGAAGAAAACAAGTGTGTGATGCCAAGGGAGCATCTCCCTCAAAATACCTCATTTCACTGTTCTCACCCTTCTTCTTGCAATGATGTAGGATGATTCAATGCTTATGTGATGAGGTGAAGTGAGACGGATGACTTCTTCGGCATTGCGGCAGAATAGCAGGCTACTATCGTCCTGCTGGCACACGTGACACGCATTTCATAGCTCCTCTGTGGTGTGTCCGAACTGCCAGCATCACTGCTTTTCCACTTTTCAGCACTATTAAGTGAAATAAGGGTGAATTACACACAAGCACAAGCGACAGCCCATCTGATAACCAAGACGGCAACTACGTGACTTGAGGGCAGGGGAGTCTACAGCACGGAGTAGGATCAGGGGATGATTCATGTTTCAGACCACGTGCAATTTCATCACACTACTCAGAACAGCCATGCAATTTAAAAGTTTTTAATTGTTTGTTTCTGGGATTTTCCTAGAATGACCCTTACTAAATCACAGGTCAGTTAAGTTTCTGAGTCAAGGTTTTCAATATAATTTGATGGAACTCTATATGTTCATGATTTCTCTTTAGGACCATTAAGTAATAGTGACCGTAATGCAGCAATAGCTTATGTATTGTATACTACACACACACTGGGCTCCAACTGAGCCTCCTTTTAAAGGAGGGGCCCCTAAAGTTGTGATGTCTTAACTCAAATGGTCAGAGCTCCAACAGCGGGAGATGCTTTGTCAGCCTAGTAGGGAGGGAGGAGGGGACAAAGAGAGCCTTACACATCCTTCAAGTCATATAGAAAAGGAAGCCACATTCTTTTCCAATTAATATACCAACCTTGAACTTTCCAATTTCAAAGTAGCTCCATGAAAGGCTTCAGGCTCTCCACCCAACCAGAAAGGCAATATTGAGTATTTACCACTTGCCTGGCAAAATCAGTCCATCTGAGCCACCTTAAAGAGAACAGAGGCCGTTGCAAAGTGCATTCATTAAACAAATGGCTCTTTATCTCCAAGAAAAACAAAAAATGTTAACCTGCAATGAGTATCATTACACTAATAGGTAGATAATGTTGCTGTGCTTCTAGACCTGTGGCATTTATATTGACCAAAAAAGTCTCCAAAAAGCATCCCAAACACAGCATCCCTGCTGAAAGACTTCCCTAATAGGCTGCTAAACTCATGGAAAGCTCAAGTTGTCTAGATGGAAGAGGCAACCGATAAGAGACCTCCCTGTGCCTGCCATGTCCTGAGTTGTCTGCCTGGAGCAGCATGAGGGAGTGACATCCATCAAGCCCAAATTGTCCCACAACCTCCATGACAGCGTGATCTTCACACAGCATCTGTTCCTTCCTGTCAGCAAGCGTGGATGATGAACTACCAAGGACAATATAGCATCTAATTGCTGCATTTAATATCTGGGGTTAGCTTTGAGGATTCCTCAGTTAAAGGTAGGAAAGGCTCATTCTAACAGCCAGCCAGGCCCTGGATAAATTGTTAAAAGAGGGCAGATGGCCTGGCCTTCAACCCTCCTCTTGCTGCCATCTCTCCCCCACCTGCTTCCCTGCCATCCCTCCATGCCCAGGGACCTAGTGACCTCAACATTAGTCTGTCTCCAAGTAGCTAAAACATATTCAGCACAAGTAATGGTTAAACAGCAGAGAGTGATGGTTAAGAGCAGAAACAGTGGAGAGCCAGTATGCCAGGGTTTAAATCCTGCTCTTCTACCCTCTGCCATGTGATCTTGGCAACTGATTAAAATCCTCCACGTCCCAGTTGTTTCATATTAGAATAGGGAGGATGATAGTAATAGTATCCACCTTGGGGTGTTGGAAGGATTGGATGAGCTGGTATTTTTAAACATGTGTGGTAGGCGCTATCTAAGAGTTTGCTAAGAAAGTAGCAGCATGTGTTATCAATAAGAAGCACTAAGTTAGCACCTACTCTGTGCATTATGGGAAACATACACCTGGGTGGAGATGTTCGGGCAGCATGGACACATGCCAGTCATGGAGCTCTAGAATGAGCATTTTGTTTCCTGTACGGATGTTAACTTTCCTTAATTCCCAACAGTGTCTCGGTCGTAGATATTCATGCAAATTCTGTTCCTCTGCTTTAGCCCTAGGCATTCACTGCTATTGCCCTCAGATGGATAACCTTGGCGCACTCTTCCCCCAAAACCAATGAAGAGGACATTTAGTCATCTAGGGCCTGTGTGATCCAGAATTTGCAGGAGCAAAGAGAAGCAGGGTGCAGCAAAGCACGCACACATTCATAGCTCATCTCCTTTCAAAAAAGCCCTCCCCCGCACAACGCATCATCAATCCCCTCTCCTTGCCTTTCACAACACTTTCTTTCAGCAGCAAGTCATCTGAGTGAAAACTAAGTTGTAAGACAAAACTGTGGCGTGTCAAAACTCCATGCAGGGGTATTCAACCTTTTGGTGTCTCTGGGCCACACTAAAAGAAGAAGCATTGTCTTGGGCCATCCATTAAATACAGCGAAACATGTAGTCATGAATAAATCTCCTAATGTTTCAAGTAAATTTACGATTTTGTGTTGGGCCACATTCATAGCCATCCTGGGTCACATGCAATCTGTGGGCCGCAGGTTGGACACCCCTGCATAGGGAAGCTAGTTTCTCTACATGCAGACCTCAAACTGCCAATGAGTATGAAGGTTTGTCCTGTGCTCCAGGCCAGGCTGGGCCTGGTGGAGGACACAGAAAGAGCACAATAAGTGGTGGCCACCAACTATTCTCCAAGGAGCTCCAGAAGACCCAAGACCAGAGAAACCACATGGAATAGCCTTCAGGGGCTTGGAGAATTAACGGTAGGCATAATCAATGTAACATTTCTAGGGCAAGTAGGGGTGCAAATTTAATTTACAATTTATCTTCAATATATGGAGCAAGTAGAAGCCATTAAGCGTTAGGGACAGAATCTAAAATACAACATCAATTACAGCATGTCTGCAGAACAGCAAGACTAGCCCACCCATGGTGGAGGATGAAAGTTGGGAAGTAATAAGAAGAAAAGACGGGCAGAGGTGGTTGCCACTAGTTCACAAATGGCCTTTGAAATCTCAGCTAGGGAATCTAGATTTGATTAAGCGCTGAATGAACAAAATATTCTTTCCTACTAGCTCCCGAAGAAGCTGGATAAATACATTCCCCACCAGGACCTCTGGGAAAAGTAATTTCTCTTGTAGCTCCTCCTCTCTTTTCTGCTCTCCCTCCATCAATCCTACCAGGTCTGATGCCTCACCTGGACTGTTTGCAAAAGACTCTCAACTGGCCTCTCACCTGCACCCTCTGCTTACTCCAGTCCATCCCACACCAGCTGTCAGGTTCATCTCCCTAAAGCTCAGCTCTCATCAGAAGCCTGTTCAGTGGCTCTGCACTGCCAATTAAGTATCTCAACTCCTTGTACCTGAATTCAAGGCCACCCAAGTTCCAGCTTCAACTTACTGTTTCTTTTTTTTAATTGTATTTTATTGATTATGCTATTACAGTTGTCCCATTTTTCCCCCTTTATTCCCCTCACCCCTGTGCACCCCCTCCTGTCTGCATTCCCCCTCTTTAGTTCATGACCGTGGGTCATATATATGTTCTTGGGCTTCTACATTTCCTATACTATTCTTAACCTCCCCCTGTCTATCTTCTACCTACAATTTATGCTACTTTTTCTCTGTACTTTTTCCCCCTCTTTTCCCACCCACTCTCCCACTGATAGCACTCCATGTGATCTCCATTTCTAATCCTGTTCCTATTCTAGTTGTTTGCTTAATTTCTTTTCTTTTTGTTTTAGATTTGGTTGTTAATAACTGTGAGTTTGTTGTCATTTTACTGTTCCTATTTTTAATCATCTTCTTTTCTTAGATAAGTCCCTTTAACATTTCATATAATAAGGGCTTATTGATGATGAACTCCTTTAACTTGATCTTAGCTGGGAAGCACTTTATCTTCCCTCCAATTCTAAATGATAGCTTTGCTGGTTAGAGTAATCTTGGATGTAGGTCCTTGCCTTTCATGACTTGGAATACTTCTTTCCAGCCCCTTCTTGCCTCCAAGGTTTCTTTTGAGAAATCAGCTGATA
>VMDR010034414.1:0-11069 GCA_007922815.1 Macrotus californicus
TACAAGAAATGTGAAGAAAACTCTATCAAAACATTATAATCCCATTGCTCAAAACTGGTGATAAAGAGAAAATTCTTAAAATCAAACAAGAAAAGAGACACGTAAGATAGAAGGGAAGAAAAATAAAGATGACAGCAGATTTTTCTTTGAAAATAATATAAGAAGTTAGTGGAGCAACATCTAAAATACTGAAAGAAGAAAACTGTCGACGTAGACTCCATACCCAACAAAAATATAATTTTTCTTATTTACTCTTTAAAATAGATTTTATTTATTTATTTGAGAGGGAAGGGAGGGTGAAAAAGAAGAAGAGAACCACCGACGTGTGAGAGAAACATTCATCAGTTGGCTCCCCTTTGCATCTTGACCAGGGCCTGAACCTGCAACCCCACCATGTGCCCCAACCCGGAATCCTTTACTTTGCCAGAGGGCCCCCAACTGAGCCACACAGTCAGGGTTGTTATTTATTTATCAATAAGTTTAAATCCTTGAGGGGTACAGCATGACACAGATCTGTGTCTGATGGCCTTGGCAGGAAGGTTGCTCTGAAATTTAGCACGAGCCGTGCCACTGTTACCTGAGCACAAGTTACCTTTCCCCAGATGACTCTGGTTTTGTTCGGTTTACCACCAGGAGTCCTGTGTTGTTCTATGCTTTGCACACGTAAGCACATCTCTTGCCCAGACAGAATTCAGTTTTATCTTGAGCATAAACACCTTCAATTTTAAGAGCTGTGTGCTCCCTCTGGTTCCAGAGACCCTGTTTATAACCAGCAAAAATGGCCTTGGACCACAGCCGTCCAGACAGATTTGTTGTAGAAGTCCTGTTCCTGGCAGGCTCCACAGGCTTCAAGATGGCAAAAAAGAAAAGTCAAGAATATCATTTTTAAAATCAAAAGCAAAATAAACTGGATTTCATAAAAAATTAAAACTTCTACTCTTCAAAAGATACTATAAAGAGAATGAAAGACAAACCACAGACTAGGAAGAAATATTTAAAAGTGGAAATTTGATATAAAGATTTTTACCTATAATATCTAATGAACTCTGAAAACTCAACTCTAAAAAAAAATAACCCAATTTTTTAAAATGGACACAATATTTGAAGAGACACTTCACCAAAAAAGATGGACAGATAGCAAAAAAAGCACATGAAAAGACACTTAACATCATTATATTATTTATTGAATGGCTAAAATCTTAAAGGCCAAATGCCCTAAGTGTTAACAAGGATATGGAGCAATTGAACTCTCCTACACAGCTCCTGGGGATGTAAAATGGCACAAGCCCTTAAGAAAACAGTTCAGCAATTTCTTCAGAAGTTAAACAGATGTGAACCCTATGATCCAGCCACTCTACCTCTGTGTATGTACCCAAGAGAAATGGAAGTGCCCAAACCTTCATACATGAATGTTCTTAGAAGCTTTATTTGTAAAAGTCAAAGGCTGCAAACAACCCCAATGGCCATCAGCAGGCTATTGGATAAACAAACCATGGTACATCCACACAATGGAATACTACGAGGCAATAAAAGGGAATGAGCTATTTTTAAGCTCTAGAACATAATGAATCTAAAACTAATTATACTAAATAAAAGAAACCTGACCCCTCCCAATAAAGTAAATGCTATGGTTTTATTTATGTAAAGTTCTAGATAATGAAAACTAACTATATTGACAGAAAGCAGATCAGTGGTTCCCTGGGGGTGGAGGGCAGGAAGAGATGGCCAGGAAAGATCACAGAGCAGCACAGGCAGACTTTGGGGAGGCAGATCAATATCTCGACTGTAGTGATCGTTTCCTTGGTGTGATCATATGTGAAGACATCATGCCGTAACAGCATGCAGTGTTATATATGAATTATACCTAAATAAAGCTTTTTATAAATAAATAAATACACTCCCCATGATGTCACTGTTTCTTGAATGCTACAATCAACTTCCACTATTTCTAATAAATGTGCTTAGTATAAATACAACTCAGAAACATTACAGTGTTTTTTTCACTATCTTCTTAAATATTTTAAAACTAACACCTATTTACACAAGGCACTGAGCAAGAGAGCCTGTGATTACCTAGCCAATTTCTAATGATCTTCTTTCATTTGGGGCAGGACAATTAACTAAATTGTACTAGAGACTTGCTGAGCTCACAACTTAATCTATTACTTTCCGGCAGAAAACTGGAATGGTGCCCATGTGGTCTAACATCCTACTGCACCTTTCTCTTCCATAAGACTCCTTCACCATCTCACAGTTTCCCCCGGCAAGAGAATGTTAATTTACCAGCCAGGAAGCCACCTCACACCACAGGAGCACAGAGACTATCTGAGAGCAGAGGTAGCATCACCATCATTGTCTGAACCAGACTCACGAGTCCTGGCAACCCATGCCCGTCTGATGCACAGGAGGCAGCTGGTCATATGGCAGAGAAAGTAGAGAAGTCTGTAAATCATCAGCTTTGAGACTAGAAAGATGCACGATGACAAAACTGCTGACATTTAACCTCACACCCAAAAACTGCATGACCTTTTGCAGCTCAGTGTTTTCCCTCCTTTCTCCCCCATCACCTGAGGTGAAGGTTTCTTCATTTAGGCATTTTGCTGGAGTTTGACTACTTAGCACTTCTCCAGAAAACAATTTGTGAAAACAATTGACGTAATTTTTCTAAGTTCAAACATCTGTACCATTACCTGCCTTCTTAACTAAGAAAGCAGATCGCTGCAGTTTTCAGTCTACCAGTGAGCCTCCAGATTCTAAAAGTTCCACTTGGTCTGTCATAGTTTGGAATTGAGAACTTATTGCCAATGAACACAACGCTCTTACCTATTGGTTCATTCAGCGAGTTTTAGAGGGCTGCCTGTAATATTGAAGCTCTGGGGGACTCAGGGAGCTCAGCACATTGTTCCTGTATACAGAGAGTTTTTATGTTAGTAGAGAAGTAGAAATGTGCAAAAAATAAAGTAACACATACGTCAGAAATTGGTACATGGTAAGTACTATGCATACCATGTACAGTGATGTTTCTTTGACTTTGGCCCATGATCCCCTGGAACGGCAGTTCCCTGAAATTTGTTTAAAAATGCAGATCCTTGAGCCCTTCTCTAGCTCTGCTGAAGCCAGGTCCCTGGCAGTTCTCGTATGAACACAAAGTTTCCGGACAATGATGTAGGTGGTACGTGCGATGTACCTTAGAAATTTTAAAAAGGAAACACCTCTCAACTGCTATGGTCAGGGAAAGGTTTAGAAATTCAGAATTGGTGAGTAGGATTTCATAGCACGGAGCCTGAAACCAAAACACTCCACACAGGGATTCCGAATTGGGAATGATAGAGCAAGGACCGCCAAAATTCCTCTCCTCTCATAAAAGCAATGAGAATACTAGCAAAAATTGTCAAAATCATCTTTGTCAGAATTCTAGAAATTAGTCCAAGGCTTATAACAATCCAAGATGTTTTTTAATTTTTTTATTATTGCTCAATTACAGTTGTCCCCATCTCCCCCCCCACTATTTAAGTGGCCTAATCTCCATAAGAAACAGAGTTTTGTGGCATTTTAATTCTCCCCATTTCCATCCCCTTCTCCCAAGCTCTATAGTAATCATGAACATCAACAGCCTTACAATGCACAAAAGCCATGAAAACCAGAACTCAGCAGGAGGTAAAATCAATTTAAGATTCCCCGGAAGCCCCATCCCTCTGTCTGACCTGTCTGGCAGTTACCCGAACACCTCCACTTCCAAGGCTCATCTTTCCTGACCTGACTCGGAGCTCATTCAGCGGAAACAGGCTTTTCCCCCTGGGGCATTGGTCAAAATCCATCAGCAGAAATTGTTTAATATTATTGTTACCTGAGGCAGCAGTGGCAGTGGGAACAAATGAGAAAATAAAAACTTAAAAAGGAAAAGCTACCCTTAAAATGAGATGTCGATAGGAACTTGGAAGAGTTGTGACCTATTTGGGGATAGCTGAAAGGCCATGTGCAGAGCTGTGTATATTTCTCACCTCTGGCTGACCATAAGGCTCTGGGCAAGCTGAAGTAGAGGCTAAGGTATGTAGTAAATTCCACCACAGCATTGAAGATGTTCCCTAACACACAGGGAGTTCTTGGATAAGTAGGAGAGTAAACAGTTTTACAAGGGGGTGGGGGGCAGGGGGGCACGGAATTGGGACAACTGTAATAGAACAACAATTTTCAAAAAAGATTTAACAAAAAAAAAGTTGGTTGGGATCAGATCACTAAAATAGTCCCAGCTTAAAGTGATAAAGACCTGAAATAAAAAATAAAATAGCAGCATTGAAAATGGGAGGGAAGGATAAAGTGAAACATTATAAATAGACCTGGAGACTGATGCCACGGGCTGTGTGTATGGGAAACATTCAGAAATGACCTACAGTTTTCAAGTCTCAGTCCTTGCAAGAGCGTAATTCCATTGGCAAAAGTAAGGCAATCAGGAGCAATTGGTTAGAAAAGGAAAGAAAACTAGGAAGAGTCTGACTTAGGATACGTGGAGCTTAAATCCCTGAATGTACAAGCAGAAACCACCAGTGACAGGTGGAAAACGTAGGATTCAGAGAGACAGAGGAAACAGTTACGGTCCCGGTTTACACCTCCTGTCCTGGAATCCCATCCAGTTTAGCATTCATCCCAGACAACAGAGCCTCAGGGTGGGCGATAAATTGTATGGCCACCCTGTCACTGAGGGAAAAGGTAAGAAGATTAGGGAAGAGCTCACAGGACCGGGCTTTGGGCAATGCCCACGGATGGGTGAGAGCGGAAGGGAAAAGCCAGCTGAGGAGACAGAAAAGCATGGTCAAAGAAGCAGGACCGTGCACTCAGAGAAGTGAAGAAGGAACCTTCTGGGGAAAGATGGCCAGCTTCAGTGTGGCCATCAGCGAGCCCAGGAGACAGATTCCCTCAATTTGTGAATTATTAAAGATACATATTTGTTTTTAATTGTGTGATTCAAGAAAGAAGCTAGAAGATAGTTTGTTGTTTAATGCTAAGCATGTTTGCTGGCTGCTAGGAACTAGCAGAGATGAAGTAACAGAAGATGAAAGTAGGAGCCAAGATAATACAAAGGTCAATGTCTCATAGAGGTCAGGACTGGAGGGAGGGAAATAGTAGAGGCAAGATTTAAAATATCATGTAAATGATTGGCTTTGAAATGTCAAGGAATTTTTCTTAAGAACGGGTGAAGGGATGAAGGCAGAAAATGTCTGAAACAATGAGAGGTGGTGATGGCAGATAAAAAGACGAGAAAATGAAGGTGCTCCCTAAGTCCAGGAACAGCCTTTGTTTATCTTGTGTAGTTGTGCCTGCCCCCTTGGATTCAAATCTCAGCTCTGCCACCAGTTCTGTTGTTTCAAGCAACTTATTTGACCTGGCTGTGCTTCCATTTCTTCATCTGTAAAATAAGGATAATAATATCACTGTCCTGAGGTTGAGTTTATACAAAAGAAAGTGTTTACAATAGAGCCTCACACGTAGTAAGCACTCAGTTATTTTACATAGTATTGTTTGTAGCCACCCTGCCTTACATGATCACTGGAGCTCTCTAAATGCTCCCTGAATGGATGAAGTCAGAATCCAGGTAATCCTCCGAGAGCTAGGATGTGAACATGTTGTTGAAGAATAAAGATCAAGAAGATGAGAATTCTAGAATTCTGCCTGCAAAATTAAAGTGACTAATAATTGAGGTCACATTAATGAGGACACTCCTGAACCCCAAAAGAAGCTGATGGTGACCAGAGTGATAGGAATGGAGAGAAGGTGTGAGGGGCTGTGCAGGGAAGAGTAGCAGAACAAGTTAAAAGGTTAACTCCCCAGTATCCCCACAAAATGAGGTGCTTTACTTATGCCCAGAGTATCTGGGAGACACATTAGGAGAGCTCATTTGAGAAAAGCAAATTAGGCAACACAGAGAACCCAGAGAAAGATGCAAACAAAACACCTTTGCTTTCCCACATTGTCATCCTTCAATGAACTCAGCCCACCTCAGAGAAGCATTCAAAGTTCTCCTCTCTCTCTGGACCTCCTCCCCTTTCCCTCTGTCCTCCCACCACCTGTCCCATCTCATTGGTGCTTTCTTGCCTCCTTTCCCTCCTTCCAAGCCCCAACTCCTGGACCTTCAAATCTTTCTTGAGTCTCCAGCAGCTGCAAGCTAAGCTATAGAAACAGATAAAAAAAAAAATCTTTCTCAAGTTAACACTGACCACCTTTTAGAACAAACTTTTGATTTATTATTAGGCTAACAAAATCTCTACCTCTTTTGTCCAATTTACAAATGATCCCCTTTGTACATGTGGGGAGAAAAGAAACAGAAGTGGCCAGGGACAAAGGAAATCCTGTCTTGCCAGGTAAAATTCTGTTAAGCACAAAGTTTGTCTCAGCCTCTAGAATAGTGTCTAAATGGGGTAGTTCCCTAATAAGTGTTGGCTAAATGAATGAGTTAATAAATACAAAGTCCAGAGTAAAACACAGCTGACCTGAACAGCAATGACCTTGACATTCATGACAGTATCTCTGAGCCTTTCTTTTGCTAACTCACTCTGTGTTAAATTAGTTGCATTGAGTCCGAACTTTTCACACCTTCCTGAATACACACCTTTTGGTAGTTTCTTCTCACATTAACTCTGGACTTAGCCATGAGATTTGCTTTGGCCAATGGGAAAGCAGTACATTTACCTAAGCAGAAGCTTGAAAAGATTTGCACGTTAACTTCCACTAACATGAAAACAATCCTAAGCGCTAGCCTGCTGAAGGGATATGAGAAACACATGATGGACAGATGAATTGTCCCTGTCAAGATCATCCCAGACCCACCAGCCACCAACCTACCCACCAGCAGACCACACAGATACATTTTGGACCCTAGTCAAAATCAGCAGAACCACCCAGCTAACTCTAACTCATGAGGTATAATAAACAGTTGTTGTGTTAAGCCACACAGTTTGGGAGATATTGAGCAGCAATAGCTAACTGATATACTTTCAAACCCCAAATCCCCATCTGGCCTCAACAGACTGGCAGCGCCGTTGCACCACCCTGTATCTGTGTCGTGTGACGCAGAGCCCAAGTGACTGTGCATGGAAGCACTGCCGGGGGAGCACCAGAATAAGCAAAACTCTCTCCCGCTTGCCCTTCACCTTTAATTGCACAGGGAGAAAAAGAAATGAAAGTTAAAGGCAGCATGAACCACCAAGACTAACCTCATCTTGAAACAGAAATCATTTCCCTCAACTGAACACTTCCAAACAAGTTGCAGCTTCTGAGCATTTTAAACACAGATAGAAAACAATATTGATAATGTATGGATATACACACACATAGATATGTACTTATGTCTATATGGCTCTTAATGAATCAATGCAAGGGACATTTTGAAAGTTAAAATGGTGTGAATTTCCACACTCCTATCTGGATTTTCAGGCACCAGACCCATCAATCTCTAAACCCTGACACCAGGCAGTTCATTGTTTTTCAAATTTACGACATTTTTCAGTCCATTGTCCTTCAACTGTCACCCTCAGTGGGTTGCCGGCACAACTCATTGCTACTCTTAGCTCCCACCGAGCTCCAGTGATGGGCTAGCAAAATTTTCAGTTGACTGATCTTCAGGATGATAAATCCTCTCTGTGTGCTTCCCCTGGTGACATTATTAGTATTGTCCTCCACCCTTATCCCAAACAGACATAACTAAGATGGTGATTGTCCACCCTAAACACAGACACTGAAAATACAAAAATGAAGATAGCAGTTCTACCATCTCTTGGTGAGATGGAAGACTCTCACCCAGACATCCCGATAGTTTTAGGTCATTGCTGCAGAAATGTCCCTGATATTGCAACATCTGTCTCATCTCCTGAGAAACTATTCTGTTTCTGATTCTCAGTTTTAAAAGTCTTGTTTTGATCTGTTGAATTTTCTCATTTGTTTTCTGAAATGCATGACTTATGGGCTTTATTCTCATCTCAGAGGATGGCCTGATTTTTCCCAGAGCTCTAAAAGTAATCACATGGGGTTCAGTGAAGATGAAAGTCAGTTCCTCCTCTCTGTCCTTGGTTGGGCATTAGCATAGGTTGGAGTAAGTGCCCAGATGCAGGAATCAAAAAAACTAGGTCCAGCTGACTCTGTCCCTAACCAGGGATATGGCCTCATACAAGTCACTATCATATGTGATCCTCAGGTTCCTCATCTAGAAAATGAGAATTTGGATGATTTCTGAGTCTCCTTTTAGTACTGAAAGCTTGTTAATTACCCACAGAATTTTGTGGTTTAAGATGGGGTTACATTCTGATAAACCCATTGTAAATGAAAATATCATAAATGGAAAATGCATGTAATACTATACCATACAGTAATTAATAGTTGTTTGCCCTCATGATTGCATGGCTAAATGAAGGCTGCAGCTCTTGCCACTGCCAGCATCAGGATAGATTACAATTCCACAAAGAGCTAACCCAGGAAAAGATCAAAATTCAAAAGTCAAAGTACAGTTGCCACTGAATGAGTATAGCTTTGGCACTATCCTAAAGTCAAAAAATCATTAAGTTGAACCATTATAAGTCTAGTACCATCTATATATAATTTTTTCAACATTTATGGTGTTTTCAATCAGTATACCTATGTCTGTCCAGAAAGAGTCCAGCCATTGTTAATACAAGGAGAATGGTTTACACAACATTGATGTAACCTGGCAGCCAAAGAGAGTGTACTGGAATGCACATGTGTGAACAATGACGACTTCACTGTACTAGTCAGTGGGGGTGGTAGATGCCATTGAATGAGCATGTGTACTGTATAGCTGTCGCATTCAAAATGACTGAGCAAGTAGAGTAATAAATCTGCATCAAATTTTGCATTAAGCTTGAACATTCTTCTGCAGAAACTACTTGGATGGTTCAGAAGGCTTTCAAGGGTGATGCAATGAGTGCAGTGCAAATAAAAGTATTGTACAAATGCTTCAAAGATAGTCAAGAATCTATTGAAAGTGATCCATGTTCTGGAAGGCCTACAACAGCAGAACACCTGAGAATGTTGAATGCGAACGGGTTGCAATCAACAAAGATTGGCGACTGACAGTGGGAGAACTAGAAACTGATCTGGGGTTTCAAAAAACTACTGTGTCCAAGATTTTGATGCAGGATCTTGGCATGAAACATGTCATGACAAAATTTGTTCCGTGGCTTCTGCTACCAGAGTAGAAGGAACATCATGCAGTTGCTAATGACTTGATTCAAACCACTACCAATGAAGCAGATTTCCTCAAGAAGGTCATAACTGGAGGCAAATGATGGGTCTGCAGCTATAATCTGGAAACTAAGGCCCAGTCATCCCAAAAGAAGCCACCTGGCTCTCCACACCTCAAGAAGGCGTGGCAAAGTTGCAGCAAGATCAGGACCATGTTAGCTGTGTATTTTTGATTGGGAAGATGTTGTCCATCACAAGTAAGCCCCTCTAGGCCAAACAATAAGGAGCATTGCCTCAATGTTCTTCATCAGTTGAGAGATGCAATACGACAAAAATGACCACAGCTATGGGCAACTGGTGATTGGCAGCTTCATCACGACAATGCATCCACTCATGCATCACGTCTCATGCAGAGTTTTTGGCAAAACATCAAATCACCCAGGCAACTCAGCCCCACTACAGCCCAGATTTGGTACCTGGTGACTTCTGGCTTTTCCCCAAACTAAAATCACCTTTGAAAGGAAGAGATTTCAGACTGTTGATGAGATTCGGGAGAACACAATAGGGCCGCTGATGGTGACTCCAACAAAGGATTTTGCAGAGTGTTTTGAACAGTGGAAGAGATGCTGGGAGAACTCTGTGAGGTTCCCCGGTGCCTACTTTGAAGAGGACTGAGGCATCATTGTCCTATGTACAATGTCTCTTATATTTTGTATTTTCTTCAATAAATGTCTCTATTTTTCACATTACTAGGTAATTTCTGGTCAGGTCTTGTATTTCTTTATTTAAATTGTACACCCATATAACAACTGTATAAAACTTTCATAAGTAGCCCTGGCTGGTGTAGCTCAGTGGATTGAGTGCAGGCTGTGAACCAAAGGGTCGCCAGTTCAATTCCCAGTCAGGGCACATGCCTGGGTTGCAGGCCAGGTCCCCAGTACAGGGGCACATAAGAGGCAACCACACATTGATATTTCTCTCCCTCTCTCTCCTTCTCTTCCTCTCTCTCTAAAGATGAATAAATAATAAAAAATTTCATAAGTATATTTTTAGTTTCCCATTCCATTTTAGGATTGGAAGGATTTGAAAAGTAATTAGGTAATCCAATCAATCAACAAGCATTTATTGAACATTTATTTTGTGTCAGGCCCTAAGCTAAGGGCTTGAAAAATAAAATTAAACTGATTACAATATTGATGTAACTAATTATTTCTTAACAAAAACAGTGAATGAGAGACTTCTACACATCTCAGCCTCAACTCAAAGTATACATCTAGCCTAAAAAATGTTTAATTCAATGGATAAGTATATTATACAAGATTCAAGAAGAGGGTAAAATCTTTTGTTAAATAACTATGTTGATAGTACATATCCTTCAGTGTATTCTGAAGAAATAATGTGAAAGTGATTTGAGTTCTGAGAGCTATTTAAATTAATTAAATTAGGAGTGAGCCATCGATCAGGAGACCAAGAGTAATCCAGGCATAAAAAACAGTATGTGCAAAAGAACAGACATACCATATTTTGCCATGTATAATTTACACCCACGTTTTTGGTCCAAACTTTCAGGAAAAAAATCTTTTGGTTCAATTTTTTTTTTATTTATATTTAGAAACAAAACTGATGATAGTATTCCAGGGTATTATTTTGCATAGGGATATCATTATTGCTTTCTAGAGTTACACTTTTAACACATAAGAATAAATAAAGGAATTAAAAACATTTATATAGATACAAAATTAGTACTACCCATGTATAATGCACATCTTTATTTTTCCCTCAAAAATTTGGGCAAGAAAAAGTGTGCATTATACATGGCAAAATACGGTAATAAACTAGAACAAGGCATGTTCTTGAAAACCGTGATGGTTAATTTCACA
>VMDR010034415.1:0-11069 GCA_007922815.1 Macrotus californicus
AAAGTACTTAGTGGTAGATAAGCGTCCACTATTGCTATTTGATTATTTTTGGCTGTGTTGTATATTTTTTGTTTCTTATTTCCTCTGATGACTATTCAGTTGCAATTTGTGTATAGATAGATGGTAAGGATTTGTGTTCTTTTAGGTGACGGATGAGGGAGAACTTTTGTTAATTTTTTTTGCAAATCTATTTTCCCTATATTTAAAGCCAAATCATAACTTAATCTCACAGTTGTCTACCAAATATCTTTATAATTTTGAAATCTAATAAACATAAATCTGTAAAATGCTGGCCTGGATATTTTATCAAGTCAATAGAGCTTTTTTCAGAAGGTATAAAACTATAGTTGTAGAGTTTATTGATAGAAAGGTTTTTCTTTTCTCCTTTACCACCTATTATAGGTTGAATTGTGTCGCCTAAAAAGATGTTGAACTTCTAACTCCCAATACCTCTGAATGTGATTTTACTTAGAAATTATGTCCTTATAGTGGTAATCAAGAAATTTAAGCTCAATAGCGTGGACCCTGGTCTGATGTCATTATGTTTTTTTTTTATAAAGATGTAAAATTGGGTACACAGAAATGCATAGAGGAAAGATAAAGACATTGGGGAAGAATGTAGTCCACAAACCAAGGAATGACCGAGGTTACCAGAAGCTAGAAGAGAGTCATGGCACTGATTTTTACGACTGTCAGAAAACAACTCTGACATACTTCGATTTTAGTGTTTTAGCATCCAGAACTGTGAGGAACAAATTTTTGTTGTTTTTAGCCACCTGTTTTGTGATGTTGTATGTAAGCAGCCCTAGAAAATAAGACATCACCTATAGCTTCCTTTTCACAGGCTGACACCTGGATTCCTTTCTATCTTTTTCTACCTTGAAAGTATGTAGAATGAAGTACAGTCTCCAAATTCATGTTGTATGAGTGATACTGATGGAAAGAAAGAAGCTGATATTAGGTTTTCCTGTTTGTAAAAGTAGTTTCCACTTAGTAGATGTTTTATTTTCTTTCTTTGGGTGTTTAGGGGTGAATTGAAAAGGTAGTTAATTAGCTATAATACTTTATAATAACCACATTCTAAATGAGACAATTAATATTTTAATTTGATTAATATAGTATGATGGTTTATTAGAGAGACCCAGAAATTGTGGGAATACTGTCTAAACAATACTCTGGTCTTCTTAGAAATTATGTATAATTTGATTTTATTTCTAATATTTAACATCTGGTAAACTTAGTTGCAGAAAAAAAGTCTGTTCTTGGATTATGATGAATGACAGGTTTTTACAAAGCAGAGTGTACACTTGGAACATACCCTACGAATTTTTGTGCCACCGAGTATTGCACAAAAGTGGCTGCCTGTGGGTCTTGGAACTGCTCCGTACAACGGAACATGTCAATTAAGGCACTCTCAATACAGCACACAAAAGCAAGTCTATTATAAGTCAGTACAAGGTCAATGAAAGGCTATGATTTTGTTTTCTATAATATTTCCACCTAAAATGAATAGTAAACACACAAAATTACTTTTGAATAATTATAAGGTTCAAATTTAGTCTACAAATGTGAGGACAGTCATTTGGAATGTAGTTGTCTGCCCTGAAAAATAAGGGCATTTTATTTCTTTCTTCAGGGTCCAATGAAAGTCACACTGACATGCCACAAAGCAAATGATTATATTGTATAAAAATCGATTATAAGGCAAGGTCTAAATGATGCTTATCTCAGTTATAGTACTATGTAAAGGATACAGTGAGAACACTCCTTGGAGAAAACTGCTCTCCAACTGGCTTACTACATTTCATCCAGTAAAAATGCAGTATATGGAGCAGAATTTATCAATATAATTTTGAGCTATAAATATTCAGTATATTTTTTCTTTCTTAAGCCCAAAGTATAACTTCACATCTTAAATATTTTCTTCCTATTCTTTAAAATATTATACAATCTAATAGAAAAACAAGCAAAAATACTAATGTGAACCAAGAAATAAAAGAAGCAGCTCATTGCCATAAAATTAAAAAAACATATACTTTAAATATATTCCTATAATTTGATTCTGCTACCAAACCAAAGTGAGGGTTTGGCAGCCCACTGTCACCAATAAGTAAATTTCACAGCAGAGGCTGGTGAGAGAGAAAAGAGGTTTTTATTCACATGCTGCCTGAACTGGGAGAATGGCCATCTTTTGTCTCAAAGCCCATCCCCTCCAGGAAACCTAGGGGAAAACCCAGTCATCCTCAGCCAGACCAAAACCAAAGGCAGTGTCCATCTAAAGTACGGCTGAAATGGTGTTCAGAACTCTGGGGTGCGGGAGAATCTAGGAAAAATGCCAACAGACTTGGCTTGGGGAATGGGGAAAGTGGAGGACAGCCATTGAGAGTTACTTTACATTACAAAGACAACTTGGCTAGCTTAATAATTATGATAAAATGTTGTGTTTCCACCTGGGGCAAGGGAGATGATTCCCAATGTCGCTCACTGTGGGAGGAGTCAGAAATGGGGAGTTTACAGAGCCTGAGCGAGAGGCCTAGAAGCTTGGAGTCAGAATTTAAAGGGAGGGCACCAGCAGCCATTGGGACATTGACCTTGTGGTTTGAAAGAGAGCAGTAAGAAGGGTGAAGTAAGCAAGCAGCTATGTAGTTTATAGTGAGAAAGGAGGCCGAGTGGCCTGGGAATAAGAAAGGAGGTGTTGCTGCTGTGATCCTGCCTGCTCTAGCTGACTGTGGAGCTGCAAAGGACTTCTTTGCAAGTTCCTGACCTGCTGCACCTGGATTTCACTTAGACTTTTAAGACCTGTGCCTTTCCTGAGTTTCACCATGATCCAGAGTAACATGGCATTGCTTTTCTGGCCTATTACACAGAAGCTGATGACACCGAATTCCAGATCCTGCACAGATAAGGACACGGGAAACTTTGGGGGATGTTTTTGGCTTATAACCTGGTGGGGAGCCTGGGAAATGCTGGGTCTCATGGGAAAGGATAACTCCAAGCTGCAGTGCTCTAAGCTCTTCCAAGGTTGGAATATTGTACATAAAGACCTGTTTCTACCAGCATTAATTGTTGGGTCAAACACCAAGGCACCATGTGAATGGGCCTGGTCTTCTCAGTAACACCATCATTTGGGAAATTCAGGCAGCCGCTGAGTGGTCATCTGGGCCGCTCAGCTTTTCTCCCAGCCCCTGTGAGACCTCAGACTCCCACATGGAAGCTGCATGTCGGCCAGCACTGCCATCAACAATGTGGCTTCCAGGGCCAGAAGCTTTTGTAAACACGTGGGCGAGTACTTTCGCCAGGTGGTCCCTTCTCTTGACACAAATCTGACCTCTATGGCACATGTGCCTGCCTTCCCCCAGTCCCACTACCAATCAGGTACCAAGAGGGAGTAGGAAAGCTTCCCCCCGCCCCATCTAATTATCTTGCTAGCATTGAGTGTGCTCAATGTAATTCTTCTTCTTGCTGCCATATTGCCCATGTGGCTGGGATCTGCTGCCAGGAGCAGGATGCTCAGCACAGAGGGCAGAACATTTGCAAGGGACAAACTCAGCTACCCGTAGTCTGTTCTCCACCCTCCTGCTCCCAGCAGTCTGGCCAGACTATCAGTTTCAATTTCATTCATTGGATATGTCTACAAGCTTCTATATTTGGTTATAGTTGCATCTTTGATTTTAAAAAATCTAAGGAATCAATGACACAAGCTTTATGGAATGATAAAATTGATATTAAATGCATAACAAGCTTAATTTTAGTGATTTTCTTCACTTTTATACATAATCTCATAATTAAAAAGGCCTTGACTATATGTTTGAAAATCTAGCACATTAACTGATGAGATTGATGTCATATCTTGAGATACATTGATGGTATATAACAGTTAATTGTAGCTATCATGGAGAGATATATAGGATGGGCCACACTTAGGTAACAAAACCTGAGTTGTACATGTTCAGCATGGTGGTAGTGGGGTCAGGTTTTCATTAGTTATGATTAAATGAGTATCAGAGAAAAGACAATTCCCCCATTAAACAAAACATCTAGTCTATCACATACAGATGCAAAGTTTCCTTCTCAAGTATGGGAGACTGACAGGGACAAAGGAATCATTAAATCTACTAGAAAAATTAATTGGAAATTTTTTCAATAGGAAAACAAAACTGAAATCAAAGTAGAGGGCAAACAGACTAGACCATAAATAGGTGAGAATTTGATTAAAGAATTGAGGGAGGAAATGGTATTTTTAAGAAAAAAATATTATGTTGACTCTTGTTATAAAGTAAGGAAGATTTTATTCTTGATTACTGCAATAGGAATATATTAATAAAAGAGAAAATACAGAGTCAACTCTGAATGCAAAAAATATAATTGAGGACTTACAGCCAAGAGTACCGTGAGGGGGTCAGTGGTTAGAAAAATTACTTACTAAGGGATATGTAAAGGTTATGGATTCTTGCTATTTTGATTTAAGATTATTGAGAAAGGTTGACTAAACTAATCAGGTGTCAGGGGTAGGGATGGGAAATTAAATCAGATATTAAAAGTGATATTACATCAACTATGGTGGATTTTCAATATACTGACTTCGTAAAATTCCTGCTAAAACTGAACACAACAAGGATGGACACCAAAGGCAAATGTAAAGGCCCACTTGAGAAAGCAACTCAGAAGAGTCCATGTCAGTGGACAAGGTATACTTGAGAGTAAGGCCTAGAATTGGTAACACAATAACAGATTACATTTATTGAACATTTATTCTGTTTCAGATACTATTAAAAGAACCTTATTTTATTATTTAATTGTAATTAGCAGTAAATTAAAAATGAATAACAAATAAAATAAAATGATAAATTGTATAATTTAAGAGTTCAACATTCCTGGGAGGTAGAGAGTAATAGAACACATAGTATTTTTAGGTACACAGAGATCAGGTAAAAGAAACTTCTGTTTTGGCCAACATGAAGCAACAGGATCCGTGTTACCATCCTGCTCCAAACAAAGCAAAGACCAAGACAAACCAAACAGAAAATATAAAAACAAAACAGAAAAATATACAAAACAATGTTTTTTAAGACACTGAACATGAGGCAGTGAAGGAAAGTGAGCCCTGAGGGACAGGAAAACAATGTAAGTGAACCATATTGCTGTCCCAGTTCACTGCATTAGGAAGTTTCTAAGCCAGAACTTAAGAGTGTAAAAGACAATCCACAAGGGTTGAAGGACATAGCACCTGGCACCAAGGCCAGGATTAGTGCTTGTCATTAGGCTCTTTCCATCTCACTTATTTTGCCTAAATTATCGTGCAGGCTTAATTACTTCCTCTTCATTTGGGGCTGAGAAATTCATAAGTTTTATCATGAATGTAAATATTAAGCATTACTTTAGAAATATTTAGCATATAGTGGATAATTATATCTTCCTCAAAAATATTTATCCTTTGAATATGTATTTTAAATAATTATTTTGAACAGTATAAATAATAAATGTTATGCAAGGTAATGTTTTCATGTATAATACAAGATAGAGTTCACAGAGACTGATTTGTGACCATTGTGTAGAACCTGCGTAGAAGTCCATGAAGTGAATTTAATAAACTAGTATCATTACATGACATATCTTAGTTTTAAATCTAATTGCCTCTGCCTGATGTTAGAGGTATATTTAATTTTTATCTTAATATGACATATACTTATGGTTGATATTTTCTATACATAGCCAGAAAACAATGTTTCCTCTCATTTGAAAGCTTTAATTTTATGATCTCCTGAAATACCTCCTCATGGTAGAGATTAGCAAGAAAAATAGAGAGTAAGAGACACACAAAGAGATAATATATAATAACCTTGAAGAAGTTATCAGAAAGGGAGAGAGAAAAAAAGTACAAATTTCTCTGTGTTTCAAAAGTAATGGTTTCTCCTTAGGATATCTGATTTGTCACGACCTCACAAAAGCTGTCTGGCCCACACTGGGAGGCAGACCTCCCAGGCCAACCTTGATGTGAATGGAGCAGAGCTTGGCATTAGGCAATCTTGAAGCAGGGACAGTGAGAATATATTCAATGAAAATGCCTTTAATTGAGACAGTCCTCATTTAATACTCTGCATGGTTTCAAGGCCAGGAATTCACTTTTTAACAAATAAAATTTTATTGTTCTAAGACTTTCTTCCATGTTATGTCAGTGTATGTGCATGTATGTGTGAGTTGAGTGTATATGTGTGTAAATAGCTAGATAGATTAGCTAGCTAGATGAATGAATTTTAGATTAACAAAGATCAACTTTGATGAATGGCTTGGGTATTTTACTTCCTTTCAAAAGTCCCTTTTAGGGGTTTCCAAATAATAATAGCAGGAACAATATTAACACTAACATTGTTTTCTTTTTGGCAGAGGAAACTATATTTATTCTTCAACTCAGAAACATTTTTGCTTGTAATTGTTTATTTGAATGTAATGTTTCCCTAAAGTCACTATACAATGTTACTTTTATGGAAAAGTTTAAATGGGCACAAATTCTTTGCCACTTTTCCCAGTGAAAAAGGATTTATGCCACTTCACTTGAAATCAGGTGACTGCTCCATGCAATGGAATATTAAGAGGTGGCCGTGCACATGTATCTGGGCTCATCCTTAAGGGAGTGGTAGCTATGTGTCCCTTGCAATGCTTACTTGTGACGCTTCCTTTTAGAATTCGGCTGCCACTTTATAAAAAATCAAAATCCCACAGAAAAGCATATAGATGTTCTGACAGAAAACATCATGAGAATTTCCAGACAATAATTAACATCAACCGCCTCCATTTCAGTAGATCTTCTTCAGGATCCATTCCTGAAACCCTTCAGATTCCTGCAATATCTGACCACAGCTACTTGAGTAATCCAAGGGAGAACCATATAGTCAAGTTTGGTCAACCAGAAGAAGCATGAAAGATATATATTTAAGCTCCTGGATTTTGATGTGATTTCTTTGCAGAAGTAAATAACCAAAACGAATTCCTTCATACTTTAAAATCTTTCCAGTCACAGTCTCTACTGTGTTGGTGAAATTATTAAATTGTCAAATTAAAGCAAGAGCCATGAGGTTTTTCCTTCCTTTCTGGTGCTAAGTTTCACCTTTCTAAGGTATTTATACCAAATGTCAATTTTCACAATGTGAGCGATTTGTTATTACCTATTTAATTCAACAGAAAACAAAAGACAGTTGATGTTTTCTCAAATTATTTAGTACTATGGTTCTAATTCCCCAAGGTTAAGTAAAGTAAAAAAAATAAAATTGTATGGTTGCTCATCAAACTCTTCCACATTCTCGTTTTGAATAGCCAACATATGGCATAGAATATTTACCAAACTGTCTTTTTCTAATCCACATGGTCCAAAGCATTTAGCCTTTAGTCAGTGCTTTTGTTGTTCTAATTTCCACCCCCAAGCTGTAAACATTACTGGAGATCCTTTCACCTTCATTTGGATTACTAGTTAGAAATTTGACATGGAGGTCTTCCACGCTATCCACCATCCCCACACACTGAATGAAAGCCTCTAGCCATCATGTACTGTGGCCAAAGAATTATCACATCTTGAACCACAGAACACATCAAATATGTGGCCCTTGAGACCTTCCAGCAGCTGCCTCTGCCACTCTGTACTGACATTTGCTACAGCTGGAATATTTTGGAGAATAAATTCAGTGAGTTTTTAAAAATATTTCTTCACTAATTTATAGAAAATAGTCATTCAAAAATTATTTTCAATATTAGCATGGCTATATTTCATACTCAAACTTACACAAAATATGAATTTGCATATCTGAATATGTTATACTCTTTATGAAATGAGAAGCACCCTTATCCTCTATAGAGCTCTGGAAAATCTACTATAATTCACCTATTTTCAGAAATGAAAACAATTTAAAAAAAAATAGATATATTTAAGTTTCAGGCCAGTACTTTAGTTACATGAATTTTAAAGAGTGAATCATCATTCATTCATCTGGTGAACAAATAACTTATGAGCACGTATTGTGTGATACACACTGTCTAGGTTGGGGCCTACAGAAGCTACATTACCCATGCCATTGACAAAAGTCAGACAATAAACAAGTTAATGCAGGAACAAACAAAATAATTTTATTTGTGATAACAGCGAACTAGAAAAACAAAGAGTTTTGTATATAACAATACAAAGAGTGGGCAGAGAATCTTAAATGTGGTGGAAGAGCCAGGCATATGAAAAGTGAGAGGAGGTACCTTTTAGGAAGAACAAAAAAACAAGCTTTAGGTATTTCAATACTTGCGTGCTGAAATGGTAGATTGCATTGGTAGACTTTAGTGTGAAGAGAGTGTTTTGAAAATTGGACAGGTAGGAAAATGTTCAACCAGATCATAGAGTGTACTCCATAGAAATATATTTATATATTTTCTTCTTCAGGCATCCTGATAATTTAAGAAAATAGACATTAAAATTGTATGAGTTCATCTAGGTCTTTTTGCCTATGTGTTTGTAGGCTGGAGCATTCCTGTTGTTTCCTGTGTACAGATAATAGAGATGATAATAGATGATACATATATAAATAGATACAGATACAGGTATACATAGAATGAAGGAATATAACTCTTTTATAACCCATAAGTTGGCAAGATTGCTTAGAGAACAGCCAAAATTTCATATTATATGTACAGCCCTTAGATTACTAGCACAGTGTTTAATATCTAATTAATATTATTGACAGTTGATTAAATTGCATTTTTGCCAGTTTCATAGGTATCATCATCTTTGCAAAAAATTATTTTTGACTGTCAGTCATTCAACTCTCCTCTCAATTAAGTGAAAATTTATTTTGTGGACAATCCTTTATTGGTATACTCTTGGGAAAACCTTTGTGTTCCCATCCAGGTATAGCTGATAGTCATGTAATTTTGGTTTGGCCAATTGAATGTTCCCTTCAAGTTCTTTAAAGTCTCTAATATGTGAAACAGCAAACAGGGACAGTAGGCTCAAATTTATAACTTCAACAGCTATAGCACGCTGGCCATTTTCCCATTCACTGTAGTTTACATTCGGTAGCTCCTTGGAGTACTACCTGCCCTTCCCATAGCATCGATTCAGTAGTATTGTGATTCCCCAATACCCTAACACTAAATGTTCTTGTTGCTTAAGATGAGTTGATTTCTATGATACACTGGTTTATCACCATATATACACTAAATATACTTACATTTATTTTTATAATGACAAAATGTTGAAAAATTATTTAAGTTAAAGATTTTACTTAGGTGTTTTAAAAACTTACAAAAGCATAACTTGATCCTATAGTAATAAAATATATGTATTTCTACTTAAGTATTTGCATGAATTTTGTTTTTCTTCACGCTTAATGTCAAGCATATAGGAATCATCAACTGTCAGTCAACTGAAAGGCTGGGTGTCAATGCTGTGATAGAAAAAGCCTGAGCCTTTCATCTATCCACACTGGTACTTCTTTTCTCTGACATATGTTTTTTACATTATGAATTTCTCCATGCAATTTTTCTCTCTCCTGTCTATATAATTCCTCTTAAACTAGGTAGGAGCAGATGAGTTCTCATCACTTCTATAGACTTTCTTTGACAGGTGAGATTGAGCACTCTGAAGTCAGAACTCATTTGGCACTTTTAATTTTTCATGTCAATTTGCAAGTATGATAAGGTTGGAATTTCTGAATCGCCAGACAGAATACAAGCTCAGTTAAGGGAGGCATTATACCTTATATTTTTTGGTTTTCATTTGCTCAGTTTTCCGAAAGATTTAACATGATTCTTGGAAAGATGTCTAGAGACCCCAAAAACCAATGAGTCATAAATGTAGGTGAAAATGTGAGACTTTCTGAGTGGCGTTGTTATATAAGGCATGAGCCATCAGTCAGAAGAATAATTTTCTCTGACCTTCAAGTTTCCTCAAAATTTCCCAGTGTTTCTGATAGTCCCTGAGCAGAAAGTCTTCTTATATAGTTGTCTTCCTCTCCTCACTGTTTTGAAAACTGATAACATCCTTGCCCATTTCCAAGGGCAAGTAGTAGATTATAGTCCCCATCCAATCCTGAGCAATTAAAGACCAAATAAATCAAAGGTAATTTCATTGGCCTTCCAGACTTCAGTAGGCCTTGGTTTCAGCTTTGCGTGAGGTCGTTTCCAGAACAGGAAAATTTAACGTATATCGTTTTCATATTAGTAGCTGATATATGTATCTGTAGCTTAGTTCAAAGATAATACATATGCACTGGCAGTGATCCTGAAAATTGTTTCAGAGAGTATCACTGCATAACTTCTTATGCACCTCTTGCCAATATCATGTTGGGTGTCCCTGACATATTAAAAAACAGACTGTAAACTAAGTTCCCCATTTCCGTATACTCCTTCTATCCCTACTTCCAAGAACCTTATTTTCTCTGGTTAGACTGAAGTTTTATGTCAGATAGAATTAGTAAAATGTGAATGTATATGGAGGTGGCAAGGACCTGAATATGTTGTGAGAGACGAGATAATGAAAGATGCAAAAATATGTGTATTAGTTTCCTAAGGTGGCTGTAACAAATTAGTATATACTGTGTGGTTTAAAACAACACAAATTTATTCTCTTACAGTTCAGGATACTACAAATCTGGAATTAAGGTGTTACCAGGGCCATGTTCTCTCTAAAGTCTCTAAGGAAGGCCTTTTCCGTACCTCTTCTCAGCTACTGGTGATGGCTAGCAGTCTGGCGTTCCTTAGTTTGTAGAAGCATTGCTCCACCTTTTGTCTTCCTTATGAGGACACAGTTTAATTGGATTGAAGGCTCCAATCCAATGAAGGCTTCACCTTAGTCCAGTATGACCTCATTTTAACTAAGTCTAAATGAAAAAAAATCCATGTCCAAATAGGATCAAATTCACAGCACAGGGGTGAGGACTTCTTAACACATCTTTTGCGGGGATACAACATATCCTTGGGCGGGGGGCAAAATTTAATAAGCAAAAATGTAAAGGAAAGTAAGAAAAGAAAGGAAGAAGGAAGAAGGAAGAAGGAAGGAAGGAAGGAAGGAAGGAAGGAAGGAAGGAAGGAAGGAA
>VMDR010034416.1:0-11069 GCA_007922815.1 Macrotus californicus
AAGGGGGTAAGGGAGAGGGGTGATGTATCAGGGGAGGGAGTTATGATATTAAATAGAGTGGTCTGGATACTGCTCATTGAAAAAGTAAGGTTAAAGCAAAGACATGAAGGAGATGAGAGAGAAAGATTTGACTTATGATTTAAAGGTCACTCTAATTGTTGGAAAATAGAAGTCAGAGAGGAAAGAACACAATAAAGACCTGTTAGGAGGTGAAAGAGAATAGAAGCTTGGTTAATATGATAGTAGAGTCGGTGGGAAATTACTTTATTCCGAATATATTTTGAAGGTAGAAGCCAGAGGATTTTCTGACATTGAATGTGTGGGGTGAGAAAAAGGAGATCAGCCCCTATGGTATGTGTGCCTCGCAATATCAAGGTCCCATTTGAGGTTCATGGTCTTGAACTTTAGAGTGAAAGCAGTCATGTGCGGAATTGCATTTTTCTCCAGTCATGTTCAGCTTCGTGTGTTCAGATTTAAAAGAGGTAGAGAATGAATATAGCCAGGGTTATAAATTTCACCAAGCAAATTTAAAACAGTGAGAGAAGGGCAAGGAAGTCAAAGATATAAACAAAGAGTAATTATCAGGATTAACTATGTAATTTAAGCTGGATGAGGAGAAGAGTAAGGATATAAATAAGGGTGAGGGAGAGTGGAAGCTTTGTAGAATTAATGGCTTGGAAGTCCCAGTGGGATCAAAGGATTATTGGATTTGGGAGACTAGAATGTGAGCTGGCAAGATAGGAGATTGAGATGCATAAAATTGAAATCATGGAGAACTTGCTGTGTCAGACAATGGGAAAGAGTCACTGAAGTAGTGTGGGAAGATTATAATTATTGATAAGAAACTTAATTGACTAAGAAATTAAAGTTCTGGAAGAATCATTTACATATACAGGGTCTGGCACAAACAATGCCCCTTTTTATTATGACATCTTTTATTACAAAATTATAAGCATATAATTCTGTAACATAACAACATCACATTCAAGCACTCCATATGACATTTTAGGCGAGATGTCCAAATTAAAACTATGAAGTATTACACCCATATTATTACCCTACCAACCACACTCAAGCAGGTGTTACCTCTGCTGGATGCTGTATATTCAAATCACTAAAAATTAAGAAAGGAGTAGCATTAGACAGTGACAGTGAGCCAGGCTAAAACGTTGAGAAGTGAAGGGGATGGCTTACAGAGGGCAGCAACAATGAATGGGTAGAGGGTGAACTTGGTCATCTCAGACTTAAAGCTATAGATTTTGGGGAAGGAGGGAGGGAGAATGCATGAAAGCTGCAATGAGAAACATGAAGGACATCCATCCCACTCCAGACTCAGTAGTAGAAGTGCTGTGGGAGAAAAACCAACCTCCTTTTGAGAAGGTTGCAGGAAAGAAGTGTTCTTAGTGGAGAGTCCACTTACCCTTAGTTAAGTAAGGTAAAGATTAAGGTTGAGCAGGAGCCTGACACATTTGAGAAGAGATTCATGGGTTGGAATAAGAAGACTGATACCAGCAGGTTATTGATTGGGATTGTTGGAAACTATGACATAACTGAGCACGCAGGTGGGGGAGAGTGGACCTGGAAGAAGGCTTTCAGGCCAACTCGCCTAGACTTGGTGCTCTCAACAGCTTCACGGACTCTGTCCCAGTCTGTGCCTTCCGTCTTAGGGCTGCTTCCATTCTCTCTTGTACTTCAAGCTACCCAGTAAATTTATTAATAAATTAAATATCATTTTCTCACTAAAAATTGCATGCTTAGAATAGTGACATTCTCAGGAAGATCTGTATCCCACTCAGTTTTTCTTGAGTGAAACTTGTGTCACAAAATACCTAACTACTCTCCCCATTAGCTTTTGGGGAAGTCTTTAACATGATCTTAAATATGTGTGTGTGTGTGTGTGTGTGTGTGTGTGTGTGTGTGTGTGTGTTCTCATCTTTATTTATCACTCTGGCCTTAATTTTGCACTTGCATCATTTCCTTCTGTCTCTGCAGTTATCACACAGGCTCTTCCTTCTGTTTGGAACTCTGCCCCTCACCCCTTCCTTCTGTGTCTACTTAATTCCTGCTCACCTCTTCAGTTCTTATTATGTCTTGGGGCAAATATCCCTGGACTTCTGAACAAGTAAAACCTTTCTATTTTAATTCTTATGTCATCCTGTATCCCTCCTTTGTAAAACTATAATTTTATATTTACTTTTGTGATTACTTTACTGGTGTTCACCAGCACACCTATCTGTCTAAGGTCCAGAAGGACAATGATTATGCCTGTTTTTCTCAACTTTGAATTCCAACTTCCAGCATGATCCCTGGCACAAAGAAGCTCTTTTTAATTTCTTGAATTATTTTCAGAATTAAAGAAGTAAGCTGAATTAAAAAAATATGCATAGAAGTTATAATGAACACACTAGCATGGCTATGGTAACATTCAGAAAGGGGGTCACTCACCTGACTCTGCCCTACCACCCAGAGCCTTGCTTGTTATGGTCAGACAGACCATGCAGACCACTAGACCGAATATTTAACAGCACTGAAGAAGCTTTAAACTCAGACTTTGTAACGATAACCAGATGATTTGTTTAGAATGTGAACCTGGAATGAACACTATTTAAAGTTTATATATGTATAATTAAGCATGAATATTTGTCTAATTCTAAGGTATGAAAATTGTTACATCTATCTATCTATCTATCTATCTATCTATCTATCTATCTATCTACCTACCTACCTACCTATCTATCAAGTTTAATCTACTACAAATTTACTCTCCTCGCTATTGCCCACCTTGGTCGGCAGGAAGTGGATCACAGCCAAGTTCTGCCAGAGCCCCTTGCCCTTGCTCTCGAGGGTGCAGTGCATCTCCTCACAATCTCCCCATTCACAGTGTCTCTTCTAAGCAGGCAAGTTGTCTTACATTTGGGAAAATCAGATATTCCAGTTTTTCTTCCTCATCTCCTCAGTCTGGCTTCTTCTTAATACCGCCAATAGCCTCTGTCTCTTTTTCTCTGGACCACTTAGCACATTCCCAGACGAGACTTTGAAACAGAAAAACACTTTACTTTCTGCTGTAAGTGAGGAAGTAAGGATTGCATAAGGTCTTAGAAACATCATACAGTGGTACCTTGGTACTCCTCAATTTGTTTTGGAACTCCTGATGAGTACTGAAACTGATGGGTGCTGAACAAATTTTTCCCATAAGAAATAATGTAATTAGAAATAATTAGTCAAGGTTCCCCAGATCGTTCACATTTTACTGGGTTAATATTAAGTAATGAGGTTGCTTTGTAATACAGAACCTGCAAACTAAACAGAAATTACATAAAAATAAAGTAAAATTTAATTTCACTTTACCTGTGCTGGAGGAGTTCCTGGCATAATGGGATGGTGGTGAGGTAGAGGAGGAGGAGGAGAGGGGTTCATTATTGGAAGAGGAGTCCTCTTCCAAGACAATCTGAAACAATTTCCCAAGAGTTTCTTCTGCTTTTTGTCTTTTGGCTTCACTGAAGACTGTTGGACACTCGAATTTAGGGAGTTTCACTAAAAATGTAACAAGAGAAGCTTGTTTCTGTCTATGTTTCAAAATGTTTCTAAAGTGTGACATTGTCTGTTCATCAAACAGGTTTACAATTCAGCTTGCTAGAGCTTTGTCTGGGGGATACTTTTCCACAAAGTTCTGAACTTCAACCATGTACTATACATCTCTTTTATCAGTGCAGCAGGTGCTTCCCCCCTTCCCTCCTCCTCACCTGAAGAAATTGCCTCAGCCACTGTCTGTTGCTGCTTCTTTTGAAATTCCTGCAGCTACTTTGGGCTGAGCTCTGCTCCCAGCTCCCCAACTAACTCTTTGATATCTTCATCACTGACCTCCGGTCCCATGGACTTGCCCAGAGACACAATATGCTCTACTATTGAGCTGCCAGGGTCATCCTCAAGCCTTCAAAGTCCCTTGGAGTTACAGCTTCTGGCCACAATTTCTTTCAGGAAGAGTTCATAGTCTTGTAAGAGACTTCATGCCAGGCCTTATCTGGGAGAATAACACAGTGGAGGATTTTAAAATGAGCCTTCTAGAACTGTCTGAGTGTCAACTCTGTATCTGAGGTTACTTCAAAGCACCTCTGGAAAAGGACCTTTGTGTAGAATTTTTGAAGTTGGAAATGATCTGCTGGTCCATGGGCTGGAGCAGAGGAGTTGTGTTAGAGGGCAAGAAATTCACATTTATGAAACTCAACTCTTCCAGTAAGTTGTCCTCCAAGCCTGGAGGGTGAGCAGGAGCATTGTCCATAATTAACAAAACTCTCAGAGGCAGTTTGTTTTCCTGCAAATATTTTTTCACACTGGGGCCAAAATTTTCATTCATGCACTCTATAAAGAACTTCTTTGTCATCTAGGCTTTAGTATTGGCCCTTCATATCACACTTAACTTGCTTTTTATCACATTCCCTCTCTTGAAAATTCATGGGTTTTCACTGTGATACACTAGTGGAGGCTTAAGTTTTAAATCCCCACTAATAGTCCCATAGAACAACAGAGCTAGCCTGTCCTTCATCAGCTTGTGTCTGGTAATGCCATCTCCTCTTGAGTGAGGTAGGTTCTGTTAGGCATTTTCTTCCAGAGCAAACCAGTCTTACACTTTTGGGGGAACAAAATCCTCAGTCTCTACATGCTCCCTAATCTCGGTGACATAGCTTTGGGCATCTCCTTTGTTGGCACTGGCTGCCTCTCCATGCCTCACCACACTATGAATGCCAGTTTTCTTTTTAAATTTATCGAACCATCCATGACTGGCTTTAAACACTTCAGTGGCCTCAACCAGTTGTTCCAGGTTTGTTTTTTAACTGATCAGCATGCAGTTGCCTAGATTTCTCACAAATTATTGCCTCAGAAATGCTGTCATCTGCTGTTTTTCATTGATCCAGACATAAAGTAATTTTTCAACTTCTTCCAATGTCTGTGAACGTTGCTTACTCACGGACTTTACGCCTTTAGCAACACTTAGCTGTTTTGAATTGCTTCCTTATTTCTCCCTATCATCAAGATCGTTGTTCCTGGCATCTTGAACAAAAGAGCAATATCAGTCACACCTATACCACTCTCATACTTAGCTATGATCTCTGTTTTCTTTCTGATCGTGGTTCTTATTAACTGCCTTTTAGGCTTAGTGGTATCACTCTTAACCTTTTTGCGACCCATGATTAGCACTTAAAATGCACAAAAGTACAAGACAGTAATGACAAATATGTGGGAGTTCTGCACTGTTCCCGAGCTACCCGTGACACTTACGTGTCTACCTCTGATCTCTGTTTCATCGCGAGAGGTGGGTGCCAAAGCAACAAGCGATGAAGCATTTTATTTTGCTTGCAGAGCAGCATTGTCACTCATACAAGTTCTAGCAAGTGTGATGAGTCCCTAGCAAGTGCCGAGTGCTGAAACATTTGAGTGCAGGTTTGACAAGTTGAAGCTAATGAATATTGAGGTATAACTGTACCGGCGTTCTTTTCCTTGCCCAGGAAGAAGAAAGCAGACTCTAATACTGATTATTTACTTTATTAATGAGTCATCTTGTACATATGTGCAAATATAATGGGTAATAAAGATTCTGGTCTCAGCTTCTATTTCCTTTTGATTATCAAGCTGGTAAGAATTGGTTACTAGGGCTTCCTAGGGAGTAATTCTGATCTAGTCTGAACACTCTACAGGGTGCTGGACTCTGCTCATTTCCTATATCGTCAGGGGTGTTATGGGATGTCTATGTCTTATTTCAGGATTCTGATTACTAACTCTGTGTCTCTACTTTTGCATTTACTTTGCAATATAATCTTTAAGAATTCATTTGTTCTTAATCATTTGATTTCTATAGAGCTTCAATTCCCTTAAAATAGATGGCTGGCTTAATCTGAGATATTCAAAGGGACACTTCTTTGCTTCAAATAAATTTTGGCGTCAGTCATTTCCAGAGTCAAATTGCACTTATGTTGCTTAGTGCCATTTTGATTTTAGAAGTCAGTGGTTGTTGATTGGTGGTGACTTTGCCTGCCAGGGGACATTTAGCAGACATCTTTGACTCTCATAACTGTAGGGGTGCCATTCACCTAGTGGGTAGAAGTTAAGGTTGCTACTAAACATCCTACAGTGCACAGGACAGCTTCCTCCATTCCCAGAAAAGAATGATCTGGCCCAAAGTGTCAAAAATATGAAGGTTAAGGAAGTGTGTCTTAGGAAAATTACTTCACCTTTCTATACTATAGTTTTTTCATCTACAAAATGGAGAAAATAATATCTACTCACAGGATTGTTGTACAACAAAAATTAGATAACAGTACAAGCAGAGTGATCCATTAGTAGAAACTACATACATGGCAGTTATAAATATTAGTATTAAATAAAATTAGAACTTGGAGGATTTTGAGAGCACTTTGACTAATTGTCTGTATCATGCACTGGTCCTGCACCATTTCAAATGCACTTGGCTTCCCTTTTACTCCAGTAACTGCTCAGGTGATCACTTCTGCGGAGGCTCTGAACTTCTCCCATTCAGTGAAACGTGAGAGCACTTTGTTTCAGACTTCCCTTTACACCTCTCATTTCCTGACCAGAGCTTGTCTGACATCTTTTCATGGACACCTGTGGGACCCTGCTCTGAATACATGCAATAGTGCACGGAGTTGATGGGTAAATGCTTCCTTCCCTGTTTTGTCCCTGGATGGACTGTTGTAAGACTGCTCATTTCATGTAGCTTCCAAAGGTGCTGAGCTCAAGTGGCTAACTGGACACCATACAGATCATTTGTTGGCTTCTTCTCCTTTCCTGTTTCACTCTTCTTGTCCTTCACTTCTGCTCTCTGAGACCATTTCCCAAATAAACTGTTTCCTAGTTTCTGCTTTCAACATCTTGGTGCTGATACTTCTGATCTAAGAGATAGGAAAATAGAGGCTCAGAAAAATGAGAACATTTATTGAAGATCATACAGTGCCAAAGCCAAGGCTAGAAACAATAGTCCTGACACTTTATCTGTGCTTCTGTCACCACACCATAATTTCTGTCCACATTATGGTTTAGCTCAGCTCACCAATGCTATTTATGCGCAAGCTGTTTTGGTTATTATTAGGGACTGTTAAAATATGACAGGGGAGCCATATGCTAATAAAAAGCGTGGGTTTCTAGAATGCCAGTAAACATTGTTTATGCCATTGCCATGGTTTAAAAATTATTTAAAGATTTTTAGGTATTCTACCATCTGGAATGTCTACAGAAATATAAAACCATATCTCAATGTTACATGATACTTAAACATACATATAATTGTATTTCTATAGGATTTGCATAACAAGAAGTATTATTAAGAACTTTCACCAAACTTCTGTTATTAGATATTTCACAAAATCTCCAGATCATCTTAAGACATGAAAAAGCTGTTGGCTCTGGCAAAACTGAAATCGCACCTACTAAGTGCTCAAAATGGTTTTTAAGCATGTTGTAAAAAGAAGGATTTAGAGGTAGTTCTTAAGGCATCTATAATAAACCTGACAAAATTAAGAATAAGCAGAATGATACTGCTACTTTATGTGGTATTTACCTTGCCCTGTCTGCAGCATTACATATTCCAGAAGTTGGAAGGACCATAGTGTTCTTCTGCATAGGCAGATCTTCTGTCGCAATCTAATTTGTAGTTGCTCTTAACAAATTGTAAACTCATGCCAAGTGGGAGTTGATGCATTAATCTGTGTTAATATTTATGAAAATGCATGTGAACACAGTGAGTGAGTCATCCTAGAGCCTGGATTACCTTACCCAAGAACAAAGATATCAGCAGGGTGTCCGCATCTGTGAGCTCAGAAAAGCATTAAACTGTAGCTTATCTACCTCAGAAAAAACTGGACTTGTCCAAGTTTTCAGTGCTGGATCAGGATTTATTTTTTTCTTATCAAAGTGATGGCTCTGTTCTAAGAGGAAAAGAGAAAAATAGAGATGATTTTGTAGACAATAGTATTCGTGTCTTTCATCAAAACAGCCCAGAGAGAAACAATTACTGCGTTTTGCCACGTATAATTCACTCCTGTGTATAATGCACACCTACATTTTGGGTTCAAACTTTCAGGAAAAAGAAAAACTCGTGTTTTAATTTTTTTAATTCAATTTTTAATTTATTTGTATTTAGAAACAAAATTGATTATCATATTCTGTGGTATTATTTTGCAGATGGATATTGTTATTGCTTTCTAGAGTGACACTTTCAATGTATAAGCATAAATAAAAGCATTAAAAACATTTATATAGATATGGAATTATTATTACTCATGTATAATGCACATACTTATTTTTACCTCAAAAATTTTGGCAAAAAAAGTGTGCATTCTACATGGCAAAACGCAGTATTTTTCTTAAAAAACAGGGTTAGAAAGGCCTTGCAAATCCAGGATTGTATCTCAGGAAAGTTTAAGTGATGCTACTGGCTAGATTGAAAACTTGCCTCAGAAAAGAATTTTCTCGGTGGTGCTAGCCCACTCATTATCTCTAATCTACTTAACTTATTTTTAAGGCTCAGTTAATAAGCAACCAAGACTTACGTGTCACATTAAACAACTTGGACTTTAGAAAACTGGCTAGACAAAGGCAGTGTTAAACTGGGGGAATGACTTCATATATTTAATATTTTACCAAGAAGCAGGAGTTACAAAAAAAAAAAACTGGTGGCAGGAAAGATTGTTTTAATGCTATTGATATAATGCAATAAAGAGATAATGGAAGACTTCATATAGAAAGTGTAAGTTGGAGGGGCGAGCACACATTCAATTCAGGAGTAAGAGGGAATTCGCCTGTTGTTTGAAGGTTTATAACATACTTTTACATACTTATTTTGTGTGACTTCTTCCCAGCATTTTTGGCTTTTCCTCAGACACATGATGTGCTTTTGACATATATTAGCATTCATTCATTAAGTCAGTGATTCACTTAGATATTTATGGAGCATCAAACATATGCTTGAGTCTGTACACAGCAAGAGGAAATAAATATAAAGATTACATGAAGAATGTACTGAGTGTGGTAACAAATGCAAACTTTGATTATTGCTTTAGAAGCAGTTATAATCTATTGGAAGAGTCTAAATTTTCTTTCTAATATGGTTATATTTTTTTGCTTCATAGAGAAAAATAAGCACTAGATAAAAAGACAAAAGATGTATATCTTTTTGCCATATCATTTCTGAATAATCTTAGATTAGTTACTTCTAGAGCTGTCAGTCTTCAAATATGTAAAATAAGGAACTTGCAACTTCAAAATGTTATAAGTTGCTCAACATCATTAATTATTAGAGAAATGCAAATCCAACCACAAAGAGATATCATTTCATACTCAGTAAAATGGCTATAATAAATAACAAATGTTAGTGAGGATGTGGAAAATATGAACCGTTATACATTGTTGGTGGGAATGTAAAATAGTACACGTTGGAAAATAGTTTGGTAGTTTCTTAAAAAGTTAAACATAAGACTACCATAGAATCCAACAATTCTACTCTAGATGCTTACTTAGGAAAAACAAAAACATATGTCTACACAAAGACTTGTGAATGAATGTTTATTCCTATACCCAGAAACTAGAAACTATCTTAATCTCTATCAATTTGTAGATGGATAGACAAAAGGTGGTGGATTATCCCCTTGCCTCACTCTCCCTACTCACCCGATCTTGCCCTGAGTGACTTTTTGTTTCTCTGGATGAAAAAAGTCCTTAAAGGGAAACATTTTGCCGATGTGGAAAAGGTGAAACAGAAAATGGCAGAAGCACTAAAAGGCATCGAAACTGGCAAGTTCAAAAACTGTTTTAAGCAGTGGAAAAAAATGTCTCGATAGGTGTATTGCATCAAATGTAGAGTACTTTGAAGCTGATTAAAGTTTAAATATAGAAGAATATATACACAGTCTTCAATAAATAAATTCCAGGTTTTTGGTCCCCTCTTGTATAATTTCATTTATGTGACATTTCCAGAAAAGACAAAATTATACAGACAGAAAATATATTAGTGATTGCTTGGGCCCAGGGGTAAGGTAAGAATTTACATAGGAATGAGAAATCTTACTGGGGGTGATGAAAATTTCTAAAACTGACTTATGATCATGGTTGCACCACTTGGCAAAGTTATTAAGAAGCATTGAATTGTAAAGTCAAAGTGGGTGAATTTTATGATTTGTAACGTACACTTCAGTAAAGTCATTTGAAATGAACCCTAAGCCATAGGGAATAGCCTCTTATTCCAGTATTCCTTGAGAGACATGCAGATAAGAAACACAGCATAGCCAGAGTCAGCACATTTTCTGAATAGGATGTCTATATTCTTGCACAGAACCATTACAAGAAGTTTTATGATTTCCTTTAGTGCTTCTCATAATGTGATTTAATCTGTTTTGCCTCAGACAGACCTTAATATTTCAGATCCACCTGGTATTTGCCCAGGGGTGCCATGTTTTCCCAAAAGGATAAAAGGATTTTGAGATAGAGAAGTTGGCTTAGTGTATGTACTCTATGGGGACAGCTCTACCTTGAGCATGAGCTTCAAGCCATTGTAGTAAATAAAGGTGGCTGCTTGAATAGCTAAGGAGATGCAAATATACAGAGTTAACAACTGCAGAGCCACCCAGGGATATGTGCAAAGTATCTTTAGATATGATTTTTTGGTAAACTAATTAGTTATTCTTAGATATGTTTTCATTTTTATTCTGCTTCCCAGCCATATTTTTCTTTTAAAGTTTTCTTAATCAGTTTTTCTTCATTCACTAAAAGAATGACAAGTTAACCCTTCTTTCCTACATATTTTTATTCTTGTTTTTAAATTATATTTTCCATTTCACCTGTTCTTTTTCAGATATCTTTCCCTTTTTGGGATTCTTCTTTTTGGTAATAGTATCTAATTATGAAAATCCTTTGAAAATGTAAACTGCACCAAGGAAAACTACCATGAAGAGAAATAGAGTCTCAGGAAATCAATTTGCTTTTCTCAAGTGTTTATTGATATATGACTCACGTGAAATCACAATGCTGCAAAGATTTTAGCCAATCACGTCTTGAATTGATTT
>VMDR010034417.1:0-11068 GCA_007922815.1 Macrotus californicus
TTCTGTATGATTCCAATAAGCCTCCTATTATATCAATGCTAAATTTGTAAATGAATTTACCTACTTAAATATTGAGTCTTCTAATTCCAGATCAAGGATAGCATTCCATTTAAATCTCATTTATGTATATCATGTTAGTTCTATAGGTTTTTATATACATCCTTCATAATTCAAGTTAAGATATTTTTATATTTTTTGTTTCCATTTATTTTTCCTGAACAAGTTTATCACACAGAGGGGATGGAGTTCAAGCCTTCTTGGCTGCTGCCTTCCTCATGGCTGCAAGGACATTGCTCGGCTCCTCTCTCTTCCTCTTGGCACAGATGTGTGTTCCCTCCCTTTTCTTGATGAATTTCAGGGCCCTCTTGTCCTTAGAGACCTTGAACAGCTCCATGGCATGCCGTTCATAGGGGGCAAAGCCACATACCTCACGGACCATGTCCCACATGAACTTGGTGTGCTTGGTGAGGTGCCCGCGGTGGTGGCTGTGCCTCAGCTTGCTCATGTTCTTTGTCACTTGGTGGCCCTTGTTGAGGCCCATGGCCATGGAGTAGTGGAGAGCCATGGCTGCTTCTCCTCAGTGGCTGCCACAGCAGAAGGGCTGACCTGTTTCCATTTTTAATAGGACCCATTTACACTATCTTCCCTCACTGTAGTGTAGGAATGCGTTTAATTTTTTTTTTACATATACCTGATCACCTAATCAAAACCTAGTTTCAATATTGTAATTTCATTTTAATTTGTTATGCTTTCAAGGTATCAATCATCCCAAGTATCAGTAACATGACTGCTTCTTTTCTAATTTTTAGATTTTTTACTTTCTTATTGAAATGTACTGGAAATGACTCTCGGAACAATACTAAATAGTGGTGCTGACTTGTCCTTGTTTTGTTCCTGACTTGGATGGAAATGCTACTGGTGTCACAGAATGCATGGCCCTGGGTATTAGTTGGGGAGATGGACAAATTGGTATACAGAGATTCAGACAGAAATATGGTTATGATAGGTCTATCTTTTGTTCTTTAAATTATGTGTTGTTCAGTTTTCCTATTAAGATTCTGTTGGCTCTGTAAATTGGCAAGAATCCCAATTCCCTTGGATGGTTTCATGAGTGTAGAAGCATTTTGACAGCTTGAAACAACTGGAGTCTGACATTTTAAGATAACGAGATACAGTTCTTTGATAAGTTTTAAAATTTCTCCAGTGTTATTAATATTTAAGTACTACACCTCATGTAATTAACGTTAGTAACACATTGTTGTTTACTAGAGTGCCATCCAGTGGGCAGGATACCTGAATCTTCCACCAGCCTTACCACTACTGTTTGTTGTGGTGGGATAAGATGTTTTCAGGGGGCATACTACCCATCTTTCGTAGTTAGCCCGTACTTCTGACCTTCCTCCGTCATATTGCTATTACAACTTTTTTCATAATTTCTCCCACTTTTGTGCCATTTTACTGCTTTTAAGAAGGATAGTTGAATGTCAACTTTCAGCATTGTATTATAATTTGGATTGAAATTCTCTTTATCACAGAGACATTTCTCAGAATTTGAGATATTAAGTTGATGTTCCCTAATTTTAGCATCAGGATAAGCTTTTCTAATTTATTGTTTTTCATTCATTTCAATGAGTTTCCAGGAATTGTGACACGCAATGGGAAGGAAGCAGTGTAAGATTACACTTTTATCCTATCTTTCTTTGATAGCAATACATGATATGACTTCTTATAAGTCATGTGGCAAAAATGCCCTGATTTATAACTAAAGCAAAAAAAATTACAGGAAGTAATTTCAAATAATAATTTAAACATCCTCCTATAAATAATTTATTTTTTATTGATTGAGTTTGAGATACAGAAAATTTTCAAGTTACAAAAATGTGTTCATCAAGTATATCTGGAATATATTACTAATACTATGTAAATATAGTTTGAAAAACTAATGGCTGAAAAGTTTATTGTCTCTAAGCCTTGGTATAATGGTTTCTTCTACATTTTTTTTCTTCTCAATTTCTCATTACTACAGTGTTCTATTCTTCAGCCTCTTCATCCAACATAATCCCATCTGAAAACAAGCAAACAAACTTTACCCTAACCCATTCACTGCACTTACACTGCTGCTCCACCTTCTCCTTCCTGTTGACCAATAAACTTCTTCAATGGAAGGGACGACGTCTTTGCCTCCCTTGGTTTGACTATTGCCTTGGCCACTGCACTGAAACCTGCCCCTTGACCACAGATACATTTGCAATTGTCTGATTCAGTTGTTTTGTTTTCATTGTCATATTGCTTACTCAGCGTTAGGCATTTGGCACTGTTGATAATTCTCTCCTTTGTAAAGTTCTCTCCTTTCATTACTTTTGCAGATGCTAATCTACTCAGGTCCTCTAAATAATCCTTTCTGCAAGATTTCCTTCCATCAACCCTCTTCTACCTTTATTAAATGTTTTTCAGCTCCCTCTATGATACACACATAAACAAACAAACACACTCACAGAGAGACAAATTATATTCTGCATTCTATCTACTGAATATTGCTGTCTATATATCTCTGTCATCTTATATTTAAAACAGCCAAACAAAACAGAAATACTCTGCTTTTAGTCAATTTATTTCCCAATGTCAATTAAAGTAATCAATTCCACTCTTTCTCGGAAGCCAGAAATCTCGCAGTCAGCCTAAAGCAAGAAACTTGATCTCCTTAGATTACCATGTGAGACCCTTGATGGCCTGACCACATGCTACATTCCCAAACCCTATATCTGCCCAGGCTTACTCTGCATCCTTATTGTGCTCCTCAGTCTTAAACGTTATGCTTCTTTGCATGTCTATATTTGAGGGAGGACCCCCTCAAAAATGGAATTTATTTCCAAAAAATTGTGTATTTATTCTTACATGGTTAAACTTCAGTCACCTTCAAAGTACTGTCTATTTAATGCAATTCACCTATCGAGACATTATTTCCACTGCTCAAAACAGTTTCTGAACTCATCGATTTTGATGACTTTTAGTGCTTCTGCTGTTTTTTGTTTCACCTCTCCCATATCAGCAAAACATTTCCCTTTGAGGCATTTTTCATCTGGGGAAACAAAAAAAGTCACTCGGAGATCTGGCGAATAGGGAGGGTGGGGCACAGGGATCATACTGTTTTTGGTCAAAAACCGCTGAACACTCAGTGTGGTGTGGGCAGGTGCACTTGTAAATCACCCATCATGAAGTGGAAAACATGTTGAAAGGGTCTTCCAAAAAAAGTCACTGAAGCTGAATGCAGCCTCTTACAAACACCAGCTGGTGCACTGATACAGTTGGGTTCCTAGAACACTCACGTAGCAGAGTAAGCCTGTACTACAAGGGGCCTGGCCTCCAGAAGGTAATCCTGGGGTCTTTTTTGGGTCCTTCCTTGTATTTTACTTTGCTCTTCTCCCGTTCTAAAATATCTTTTCTTATCATACAAAATAAGCAGTGAAATTTTGCTAAGTAAATAAGAGTCAACAAAGAGGGATAGAAAAAAATGTCAAGCATTTCATTCCATTTTCATGGAATGAACACAACCCAATACTTTGATTAATCTAGTGCTCAATTTTATCTTTTATTTAGATACAAGCTCTAGTATAAATAGTTTTCTGGGGATACATTATAATGAGTTCGTAGTCTTTGAGGTTTCATGAGTCAGTAACCAGGATCACCCCTCTGGTATTCTGAGTAGCAGAAGGATCTTATTCTGCACAAAGTGTGGCATAGGAAGTTTTCTTCCTAAATGAATGGAAAGGACATAGAAGTCCTCAAAAGAGGTTGAAACACTCATTTTATAATCTTCATATTCCTATCATGTAAGCCAGTCAAATCATTTGAAAATCATTTAAAGTTAAAACTAAAGACACAATAGGGGAGAAATTTGTTAAAGTTCCCCATTGTGCCCATGTTTCAGTGGACTGAGTGCTGGCTGGCAAACCAAAAGGTCGCCTGTTCAATTCCCAGTCAGGGCACATGCCTGGGTTGCAGGCTAAGTCTCCAGTGGGGGGCGTGTGAGAGGCAGCCGATAGGTGTACTCCTCACAAACCGATATTTTTCTCCCTCTCTTTCTCCCTCCCTTCCCCTCTCTATTTAAAAGTAAATAAATAAAATCTTAAAAAAAAAAGTTCCCCACTGTATCAGCAAGAGACCCTGGGACTACATCTAACACTTCATTTTCTGACTCTTCCTGGTCCATCTTACGGCTACGTGCATCTCAGTTATAACTTGTAAACTTTCCCACAAATCTTAGTAGGTTAAAAACACAGAGAAAAAAAATCAAGAAATTTGGATTATCAGAACTTTTTTTAGTTGAAGTAAAATAGGTATATACCACTTTATAAGTTTCAGCTGTACAGCCCTATAACCCGTTGTTTGTATACAGATAAAGTCATTGGCACCATCAGTCTCATTTCCAGGATTTGACATCTTCAAACGTTGTCTGAGCTCTGTCCTAAAAACAGCTGTCACTGAGTCTCCAACAAGAGGAGGAAATAATGTTATCAGCCAAAAAATATTTTTAAATATATGGAATACAAAGGGTGACATAGCACCCCCAGCACCATTATAATCAGGCTTCGCAACAGTACCCTCAAAATCTGGGAAGGAAAATTTTTAAAAAGTAGGTTGAAAATAGCATCCTAAAGATAAAATGTTTAAAAATACCTCAGTGGGCACCGGTGAGAACAGAAGACCAAAGTCTTACAGGGAAGGAGTGCACGGAAGCCCCTGCCGCACTCACATAATCACATCATCTCAGGCGGGGAAGCCCTCAGGTGGCCTGAGGAGGTGGCAGTGACCGAGTTGGACTGGACTGAGCAAAGGCACAAAACTTGTGCATTCAGAAACAAGGTCACTAATAATGCCCCTGGACCCCGCAGAGCTGTGTGAACAGGTAACCAGGACAGAATCAGGCAGGGTGCAACAAAGTAAGATTGGGCAGGATAACAGTGGTTAGCAGGTGAGGGAGTTGAAAGTCAAGAGTACAGGAAAAAATAGAACTCCCCTAGACTGCTCTTTACTCTTTCATCCAACGAAAGAAAAAAGCAAAATCCACATTGGAAATCCCATAAAGTAATACGGACTCAGTGGAGTAATTGTCATTGGTCATTGCAGAGTCATTGAAACTCCTAGCCTCCTCCTCTCCTGTGTCTTTATCTCCTGCACAAAAAGGGTCACAGATGTGATTTTTAGCCCTTAATGATACATCTGCTTTTAAGCTTTCTCCACAGCAGTTGGCCTCCAAGGTGGGCAGATCATAAGAGAATTAGCACGACTCAGCAACTAAAGTAGCAAGAGATGAGGGCGGGCTCAAAAATAGCTCCTAAGGTGATTATGGGGGTGATGGAATTGTGGGTTGGATGTGGAGAGAATGATCTATCAACTTCCCCGTGTGTTCAGTGATCTCATTGTCAGATCTTAGAGCCCTTTGTCTTAGTTCTCTGTAGTGTATCTGCAACATTCAACCCCTTTACCTAAACTTTTCCTTCTTGAAAAATACTTCCTTTCTTATCTTCTATGGCATCAGATTGTAAGTTCCTTAAGGTCAGTGGTCATAGCTGTTTTATTCTCCAGAGCATTTCACAGAATGCCTTCCTGCTTGCCTGAGTAGATAAATAAAAGAATGAATGAAAGCGATCAGCCATCTTCCTATTTCTATTTCCACTGACTCCTAATTTTGAGCTTGCTAAAATTATGAAATACACCACTTTGCTTGTGGGTATAAATATATGTGTGTGCGTCATAAGAATTCGTCTGGCTCTCTACCTAAATAATCAGTGCTATACTATATCCCAAATGTCTGTCTCTAGCAAAAGTGGTCAAATATTAATTAGATATTTCCACTTACTCTGTACAGCCTTATTTTTTAATTAACTGTCCGCAATGTTTATTCTCCTTTTTCAATTAAATTTTAAGCAATTTGAAGAATAGGGCCACAGCTCATCCTTCTTTTCTTTACCCTTGAGGAACTAATACTGAGCTGATTAGTGAGTTTTTGCTGATTAATCAATTGCTAGGAGACAGTTTATTGCTTCTAGCCTTTAAACAAATGATTTGTTATTCAAGGAAATTTTTTTTCTTAAATTCAGACAAGTAAGTAGATAGAGCAATTATCGGGTACAGAGAAGACAGGGTAATAATACCCTTTTATTAGTTGCCTCTGTTACAAGTTTCTCTGGAATTCAGGGCCTGTTGTGCTGGAGTAAGACTTTCTTAATCAACATTTACTTACCTATTTACCTGAAAATATTTATTGACTATCCACTCTGACTTTCATAGTGGGGATAAAATGAACTAGACAGATAAATTTCATCTCTGCTGGCATAGTTCATGTAGATGAGTGGGAGACAAAAAATATTAAGAGAATAAGTCAATGAGAAATTTGAAAAGTTCAGTTCTATGAAGGTAAAGAATACAGGACACATAAATGGGAAGACTAAGGTAGAGTTGCCAAGTAGTACCTATTTGAGAACATAACATTTATGTAAAGTCTTGAAGAATGAATACCTAGCCATTAAAAAACCCAAACAAACAAAAACCAAAAGTGAAATCTTGTGGGAAAAGATGCAATCTGGGTGTCCATTCCGAGGCATGTAGGAGAGCTCTGAGTCTACTTGGACCTAGGAGGAAGCTTGTCTTTTTAATGTACACTGGTCAAGAGGAATAGAGCTGCTAGTTCAGGTTGAAGAGAGATGTACAGCAAGAGTAACATAAAGCTCCTTGGCATTGGTAAAGACTCTGCATTCTGCTTGGAATGTGATATGAAGCCCTTTGAGACTTTTTAAGCTAGGGAGTCACATGATCCACATGATCTAAGAAAAGATTGCTCAGCTAAATTTTAGCATTATGGGCTAAGGCAGTAGATTATTAAAAGTGTTTAGGTTAAATTGTATGTTGTGAGCGTATATTTTATGAAAGCCTGCATACCGGGGTTATTAGACTGAGGGTATTTTTGGGAAAGGCAGCCTTGAATTGGGGATCAAGATACCTGTGTATCTATTGTATCTCTCTCCATGCCTGCGTAGGTGATGTGGTACAAACCACTACTTTGCTTCTTAATTCCTTAAACATTTCTAAGGTAGATTTTATCCCAATAGCTCTTACAGTCTGCTCAAGCACTGTAGCTATATAAACCTATTCATTTATTGGTGTGGCAGTAACATATGTATTGGGCCAAGTAGATCTATTTAGAGAATGTCTTGAAAACAATCCCAGTGTTACTGAGTCCGATATGGAGACGGCTAGTCAATCTTTGAACACCGGCCTTTGCCTGAGAAAAGCAGCAATATAATTTATAAATATATCTCACACTAAGCACAGGATTTATAAGTACAGTATTTAGAACACTTTTACTTTAATTCTGATTATTCTAACCTAATTCTTTTTATTCACCAACTATCTGTTGAGTGTCCAATGTACATGTGAGCTATAATGACCGCATAGGTAAAACAAGGCAGAGTCTGTGACTGTCACAAGTACCTAGAGTAATAGGGAGGCAGACATGGGAACATATGGTGACAATATAATGGCATTGTTCTGTAAAAGTATGAACTGAGTACCCTAAGAATCCAGACAAGAGGCAAGCACTTTGCCTAAGGAGAGAGCGATAACATTTGTACACCTAGGTTCCACATTTTTCTTTTTGCCTCAATTCCTCAACTTCACATGTTATCTGGAGTAAAGTAGTCTTGGTGCTATTTTTTTAAATAGTAGCATTATTGAGATATAATTTACATAGAATAAATTTAGCAAGCTAAAGTGTACATTTCAGTGTTTTTGTTATATTCACAGACTTGTGCCACCATCATTACCATGGAACTGCGGAATATTTTTATCATCCCCCTGCCCCCCCCAAAAAGCCCATACCTATTAGCCGTCACTTCCCCGTATTCCCTAACATCCAACCCCTAGAAACCACTAACTTACTTTCTGTTTCTGAAGGTTTGTTGAATTTGAGCATTTGATGTAAATGGAATTATAAAATATGTGGTCTTTTCTGATTAGCTTCTTTCTTTTAGCATAATTTTTCAAGGTTCTATCCCATGTTGAACCTAGTAATATATACCAATACTCTATTCCTTTTTATTGTTGGATAATATTTAATGTGTAGATATGCCATTTTTGTTTTGTCATTCATCTGTTGAAGGAAACTTGGTTGTTTCCACTTTTTGAACTATTATGACTGATGTTGTTATGAACAATCGCATACAAGGGTTTGTATGAACACATATTTTCAGTTCCCATAACCATATAAATAATAGCATAATAGCTGGTTCATGGGATGACTCCACGTTTAACATTTTGCACACTGGAAAACTGTTTTCCAAAGCATGTGAACCTAGTGTTATAATCCCACATTTAATGACTGGGGTTTCCAGTTTCTCCACATCTTTGCTTTGTTGTTGTCAATCTTTTTTATACTAGCTACCCAATGGGTATGAAGTATAATATCACTGTGGTGTTGATGGACAAATCCTAATGAATAACAAAATTGAGCATATTTTCATGTGCTTATTGGTCATTGTGTGTCTTCTCTGGACAAATGTCCAATCAAATTCTCTATTTTTAAATTGGGTTATTTCTCTTTTTATTGTTTGACCATGACTGTGGAGGTTACGGTCAAAAAAATAATGACAGCATAGGTCGCACGTGTCCGAGAGATGCATTCATTGCTAGTATATGCTGAAATGCGAAAAATAAATGTAAGAACACTGCAAATGTGCATTTATTATACTTATATAATAAAATACATGATTTTTAAATTTATGTTGAGTTATAATCTAGAAATTATTAAACAAAGAAATATAAAAACATAAAAAATAAAACTTTTCTTTTCAAATAACAGAAACATGGATATTGCTAAAAAAATACAACCAAAATATGTCTTTACCATTAATTAATCAGAATCTTCAGTAGTTGGCTTTGCAAACCATTTGTAACAGTCATTGCAAACAATATTGCTGTAATTAAGGCACAAGCATTTGTCACAACACTTGCAAAAAATATTTTGATAAGCAACTCATTTTGGATACATAGCACCTAACACATCTTTTTCTTTTTCTGCACATCAGAGGAACCATACCTATGCTGTTGGTAGAATTTCCTTCAATTTGTGTTTGAAATTGACGAAGTTTCAGGTGTAAAGGCTCATGCACACCTGTGGAGGTTTCTGAACACTTTGTTATTTGTTCTGACACTAACTGCATTATGAGGTTTCTCATAACTACTCTGTTCCTTATTTTCACAGTGCTGTGCAGCATATGAGTGGTCTGAGCATTTATTCCTGCAGTATTCAAAATTGTGTAGAATATACTCATAGGCCACCTTCTGGTGTTCCCGGACACTGTGTACACACCTCTCATTTGGTCCACAGTGTCAACTCCTGACTGTGTTTGGTTGTAATATTCTATTAAGTCAGGCTTTTGCGAATCTAAATTTATGGCATCATCAAAATGCGTACTTGAAACTAAAGCTACATTTTTTTCCCCTTTTGGGTATATGAGACACAAGTGTGCAATCTGTGCCAAAAGCAAGTAAGTTGAATTTTTCAGGCCTGTTTTTAGAAGACACAAATTCAGGGGGTATTTGGGGCTTATTCTTACAAGCAGTGCCTGCGTGTGAAAGTCGCTTCTTTTTCAAGTCAGAGGTGAGATTTATACAGGGTCCGACAGAAGTAGTGCCTGCTTGAGTGTGGTTAGTAGGGTAATGATATGGGTGTAATGATTTATAGTTTTAATTTGAACATTTCACCTAAAATATCATATGGTGTGCTTGAGTGTGATATTGTTATGTTACAGAATTACATGCTTATGAGTTTGTAATAAAAGATTTTGTAATAAAAAAGGGGCATTATTTGTGCTGGATCCTGTATATCTGCTGTAATATTGTGTCCTGATGAGTAAATGGGTTCTGCAAGTCTCTTGAGTATGTCTGCTGGTTTATTACTAGTCAAGTAAGGACCTTCAGGCTACTTAGAAGCATATTTCAAGATTTGCTGTGTAAAATACTTTTAAATTGACTATAGAAAAAATTTTTATAGCATATTTGCTGGGCTTGGGTGGAATAATTGTCCAAACCCACATTTGCCTCTAAATCCAAGTAAAATTTCATCAACTGTTACATTTTGTCCCATCGAGTAACATAATTTACAATTTCCTACAAGTGCTGAGAAAATGTCTCTCACAGCTGCTAATTTGTCCACTTTCAGGTGTCCTAAGTGGGTTTGTCATCAAACCTGATACAATTATGAATACATCTAAATCTCCATAAAGATATCATAAGTGTAAGAAGTTCACCCCTACTACCATCTGTAGCCCGTAAGTCCTGCAAATTTAGCCCATTGCTGGGATGTAAACCAGCTAGATATAAGAAGCCTAAAAATGCTTTCTGTGTGGTTTTGTCTATTCATTTAGCATCTCTTTCTTGTGAAACCCAGATCAAGATAGGATCAATGTATTTATTTGTATATAATAAAATTAGATCTAAAATATCATTTGTGATAAAGCAGTTAAAAGTTTCAAGTTCTGTCTTGGCAATTTTTGTGTTTGGCTGAACTAATGGAAGTTGACACCAAATATTCTGTGGCTGTTTTCTAATTTGTCTTTTTTTTTTTTTCTTATAATGTATTTTATGAAACCAAAATTTTTCTAGGAAAAGCTTCTTTTTTAAATTATTTTATTTTTTATTTTTTTAAATATATTTTATTGATTATGCTATTACAGTTGTCCCATCTCCTCCCCATCCCCTGCCCTGCACACCCCTTCCCCCCACACTCCCCCTCTTTAGTTCATGTTCATGGGTCATATATATGAGTTCTTTGGCTTCTACATTTCCTATACTATTCTTAACCTCCCCCTGTCTATCTTCTACCTACCATTTATGCTTCTCATTCCCTGTACGTTTTCCCCCTCTCTCCCCACCCACCCCCCTGATGATAACCCTCTGTGTGATCTCCATTTCTGTGATTTTGTTCCTATTCTAGTTGTTTGCTTAGTTTGTTTTTGTTTCTGTTTTAGGTTCAGTTGTTAATAGCTGTGAGTTTGTTGTCATTTTGCTG
>VMDR010034418.1:0-11069 GCA_007922815.1 Macrotus californicus
TCCCTCCCTCCCTCCCCCTTTCTCTTCTCTACCCTCATGTCTCTCTCTCCCCACTTACTGTATTCCTTACTGTTCTTCCATTTTGCAGGGAAACTCTCAATGTATGTTTTAATTTCTTTCCATAGCAAATGTGAGGGAATATCTAAACAAGTCTAGTTTGAAAAAAGAAAAGATTTATTCCCTGATTTCTGGGGCAAGATAGTTTTAAACAGAAACAAGACAGAGATTGGAGATTCAGTTGGATATGAAAATAGCTATATTCATTAAGTAGAGCTATGCAAACAGATGTAAATTTGGATAATAGGGAAAGATATTTGAATTTCATTAGGCTTTTTTTCTCTATAGTTAGCAAATATCTCACCTTCTAAAATTACTTCAATTGTAATTCACCACAATAAGCATGTAATTAAAATTGAAGAGTGTTTTCCAGGTGAGGAAAGTTGACGAAGTGAGCCAGGAGAAGGGTTTGGAAAATGTGAGAAGAGCAACTCAGAATGCATTACAATTTAGAAGGTATTTTAGGGAAGATAATGTGGGGAGGGTTTCAGGAAAGTAGGCGCTGCTGGTTCAAGGCTAACCTGGAGAAGCTAATCACCAGGTGTTCTTAGCAGTGAGCATTAATTAGTTCATTCGTTCAATCAATATTTATTGCAAACCTATTGTGCTTTGGCTTCTGCACCAGATCCTGGGATAATAAGTGCTGGGAACATAGTTCCTGTACTTGTGGAGCTTATACTCTAGAAGGGGAGATAGAAACACATCATAATTATCTACAGTTATGGTGAGAAGTATGGCATAATGTGGAGCATTACTGTATGGGTGTGTGTGTAGGGTGGGGAAAGGGATTTCTGACCTGGGCATGGGGTTAGTTCTATGACCCTTGTTCTTGCTTCAGGAGTTGGGTATGCATGCAGTTATGGTGGAGCATAATTATTGGTCTTAGGGCAATATGTGCCAGCTGCGCTGAGAATGGGGTAGAAGTCCCCAGTTCAGTTCAGGTGCATATGTCAGGTAAGGCACATAAAGGAGTACAAACCAAGTCCAGAAGGGACTATAAGAGTCTACAAATTGATATGTTTGTGGAAACGACTCACAATTCTTTTCTTTAATTGTTGTTCGATTACAGTTGTTCCAATTTTCCCCCATTGCTCTCCCTGACACTGCCCACCTGCCCCACTCCCTCAGCCAGTTCCCACCCTCTTGTCCATTACCACAGGTCCTTCATACATGGTCCTTGACTAGACCCTCACCTCTCTTTCACCCATTATCCCTCTCTCCCCTCCCCCTTGGTCACTGTCAGTTTGTTCTTTATTCCCATGTCTCTGGGTCTATTTTGCTCATTTGTTTGTTTGGTTGATTAGGTTCCTCTTATAGGTGAGATCATACGGTATTTGTCCCTCACCGCCTGACTTATTTCACTTAGCATAATGCTCTCCAGTTCCATCCATGCTGTCGTGAAGGGTACGGGTTCCTTCTTTCTTAGCACTACTAGAGTTTAACCATTGGTGGGATGATATTATAAAGTGAAATACACAGAAAGATAAAAGCTGATCACCAGAGGATCCTTTGGATCATATAACAGAGGCTCAATCAATATGTGCGTCATGAATGAGTAATGAGTTGTGATACGATAACTATTATAATTGAGAACCGGAAAATTATGGCTCCTAATAGTTGTAAATAAGATACTTACACCTCTTTAAAAAAAACTGTATTAGTGTTTTCTTACTGAGGAGGTAGGTACATATTAGTTGGCCATGGTATTGATATATTGAGGTCTGATGGTCATTAAAAATTAGACTAAAATAGAAAAGAGAAACTTTGAAACTTTTATTTTGAGTATATGGGTAAATGTTTGTGTGGCCTTAGAGGGTATGGAAAATGGAAAAATGAATTCACCGCTGTGGGTTGGTGTCAAAGAGCCCTGAAAGTCACTGTGATGGAGAGAGTGTTTCCGGGGCAGGTGTTCATGCTGTGGAGGAGCCTGGAGGAGTAGAAAGAGCCCAGGACCTGGAAACATCAGGAGCTCTTGCTCCTGAGCCTGGAGTAAAAATCACTGGTGTCAGGGTCACACTGTTGACTGTAGTGGCAATGCTGGCACCTTGGCTTCAGTCTCAAGGTGACAACCACTTCACTTGTCCCGGTACTTCCTTGGTATTGTGCTGTAGATAAACGGAGACAGATGGTTATATCAGTGTAGGTATTTGCCCTTTACACTTGGTTAATTCATCAGCTAAAGTCCCCAGTTATGAAATCTTCAGAGATTCCTGTTGGGCGGTAGGTTTGGAGTTTCCTGGGCTTTTTTGGATGAGATCTATGTTCCTTCTAACCCAGTTTGGGGGAATTAGTGAATGAGAGGTTGTATATGTGTGTTAGGAGGGACATTTGACTTGTTCGCTGCTTCATCTGCTTTGATTAAATAGTGAGAAAAATCTCCTAAGAGGTCTGTTAGCCAGAAGCTTTATCTTGAATCACTTCTTCAAGCAGCATTTCCAACATGAAGTGATCCTTAGGAGGTGGCCCTCATATCTTCAATGGTAATAAGATGTGCTTTGTGCTTAAACACAGAAAATCACATGGGGGAAGCAGCAGTCTCAGAACAGGGACTTTGGGTGAGGCTTTACAGGACAAGCAGTGTATAAATTTGATGTTTAACCTTAATTAGAAGTTAGCCCAGGGAATGGAGAATAGAGCCTGGAAAATGAAAAGTGCATGTTTTTGAGAAAAAGAGAGCTACACATGCATAGGACTGGTAAAATTTGCATATGGTAACTTCAAGAAGTTGAGAATGGCTTTACTATCACAGTGAACATATCTGACGGGTGCATCAGGAGTCCAGTCACGGCTTAGCTGGATCTGCTGTTTCCAGGTCTCCTAAGGTTCCAATCAAGGTGTCACCTAGAATGCTTTCTCCTCACACAGAGAGGGACTCACTTCCAGGCTCACCTGTTTGTTGGCAGCATACTATTCCTCAGGGGCTGTCCGATGGAAGGCCTCAGGCTGTGAGTCCAGGGTTGCACTCAGCTCCTTGCAGTGTGGCCTGCTATATAGGGCAGCTCACAACATGGCAACTTGCTCCTTCAAAGGCAACAAAGGGAACGTGTTCACAGTCCTATTACATAGTCACATGCACATAATCACATACATGTATCATCTTTGTGGTGTTCTGATTCCTAGAAGCAAGTCATGTTCTGCCTCCATTCAAGCACAGTGATTATACAATGTATGAACACTGGGAGCCAAGAGTCTGTCCACTGCATAGTTATAAAAAAGGACTATCTAGGTTTCTTCTACTGACCTGAAGGGATGTCAATTGTACATTGTTAAATTGTGGAGTATTTAGTCTACACACTATGATCTCATTTTTATAAAAAGGCAAAACCCAAAATTATATCAATAAATACACATTGTTTATCTTCGTATATACTGGAAAAGAGAGGAGGAGTCCATATGGAAAGTATGGAAACTATTTTAATTAGTTTCCATACTTTTCCTAAGTGAGACAATGATAGGATGACCTCAGGATAACATTTTTTACTTTTTAAAAAAATGATTTTATTTATTTTTATTTTTAGACAGAGGGGAAGGGAAGGAGAAAGAGAGGGAGAGAAACATCAGTGTGTGGTTGCCTCTAGTGCACCCCCTACTGGCGACCTGACTCTCAATCCAGGCCTTTGTCCTGACTGGGAATCGAACTGGTGACCCTTTGGTTTGCAGGCTGGCACTCAATCCACTTCGCCACACCAGCCAGGGCACATTTTTCACTTTTTATTTAAAGATTTATGCATTTTCAGGAGTTATAACAAGCAGATTGATTTTTAAATGGTTAAAAATTAAAATACAATTGCAAAGTCTCCAGGGAAACCACTAAAAATAGAAGAAGAAGGAATAGAAAAGGAAGAAGAAAGAAGGGGAAGGAGGAGGAGAAGAAGGGGGAGGAGGAGAAGGAGGGAAAGGGGGAGGGGGAGGGGAGGGAGAGGAAGAGTTGATTCACATATAAGTGGACCCGTGCCGTTCAAACCCGCATATTTCCAGGATCAACTGTATTTTCAGTGTGTGGTTGGGAATCCGTGTATGTGGAGGGCTGACGAGTATCAACATGCAGATTTTCAACGGACAGGGGTGGGACAGGAGATGGTGTTGGTGCCTCGAAACCCCACGTGGTTTCAGGGTCAAATATAAAACTGATGTGCTAAGAAAGAAGAGAAACTGGAATCATATGAAATGCTCAGTTAAAATCACAAAAGGCAGAAAAAGAGTTGAACATAAAAATAGGAACAAAGAGTAATAGCAACGAAGAGAAAACAGTAATGACTATGGCAGATATTGCTCCAGCTATATTAGTAATTTTTTTTACATAAATGGTCTAAGTGCACCATTTAAAAGACAGAAGTTGTTGGAATAAATCAGAAAGTACAATCCAACTATACAGGACACCAACTTTAAATATAAAGACACATATAGATTGAAAGCAAGTATAAGGGGAAAAACAAACCATGCTAGCACTGATAAAAAGAAAGCTGGAGTAGCTATGTTAATTTCAGATAGAACAGATTACAAAATAAGAAAAGTTATTAGGGTAAAGAAAGACATTATAGAAAGATAAAGAGGTTTGTTCTCCAAGAATGCAACAATTCTTAACATATATGCACATAAAGTACATGAGGCAAAATCTGATAGAACCACAAGGAAAAATAGATGAATCTATGGAGTAGAATACAGAGCCCAGAAATAGATAGTCATAAATATAGTCAATTGATCTTTGGCAAAGGAGCAAAGGCAATACGGTGGAGTAAGACAGGCTCGTCCATTACCGGTGCTGGGACAACTGGACGTCCATGTGCAAATAAATGAATCTAGACACAGACTTTATACCCTTCAAAATGAATCATAGATTTCAATATAAAACAAACCATAAAACTCTTAGAATATAACAGGCGTAAACCTAGATGACATTGGGTATGGTTATATAGCATCAAAGGTACAATCCATGAAAGAAATAAGCTTGGCTTCATTAAAATTTAAAACTCCTTGGAAAAAGACCATATCAAGAGAATTAGAAGGTAACCCACAGACTAGGAGAAAATATTTTCAGAAGAAACATCTGATGAAGGACGATTATCCAAAATACACAAACTCCAAAACCCAATGATAAGAAAACAACAACAACAAAAACCCAATTAAAGAATGGGCCAAAGATCTTCACAGACTCCTCAAAGAGGATATACAAATGGCAAATGAGCATATGAAGACATACTCCACACCATATGTCATCTGAAAGATGCAAACTCCAGCAACGTTGAGATACCAGTACACGCCTGTTAGAATAGCCAATATCTGAAACATCGGCATCATCTAATTCCGTGAGGTTGTGGAGCAGTAGAAACTCTCATTCATTGCTGGTGGGAATGCAAAACGGTAGAGCCATTTTGGAGAAACAGTTTGGCACCTTTTTTTTTTTTTTACACAAAACTAAGCATATTTTTACCATACAATCTAGCCATCTTGCTCCTTGGTATTAACCCAAAGGAGTTGAAAACTAATATCTATACAAAAATTTGCACAAAGATGTTTAGAGCAGCTTTATCCCTAGTGGCAAGTGTTGGAAGTAACCAAGGTGTCCTTCAGTGGATGAATGAATAAATAACCTAGGGCACCTCCAAGCAATGGAATATTATTTAGTGCTGAAAGAAATGAGCTATCATGCCATGAAAAGACACGGGGGAACCATAAATGCATGTTGCTAAGTGAAAGAATTTCATCTGAAAAGGCTGCATAAGGTATAACTACCTGGCATTCTGAAAAGGCAAAACAATGGAGACAGTAAAAAGATCAGTGGTTACTACAGGAAGCGGAGGTAGGAAAGAAGTGAATAGATTGAACACAGAATTGTTAGGGAAGTAAAAAATATTTGTTAAAAATACTTGAGTGCGAAGTAAGTGAAAAATGGGGGAGGCCAGAAGAGCACTGTGGACAGCTACTCAGGGCTGGGTGCTGAAGAGCCTGTGCGACGGGACAGGAAGGCAGGTTGCAGATCGGAGCAGGGTTCCAGTTACGCAGACAGCATTGGATAGTGGTTTTGAGTGATCGCTCTGGGGCCAGTGTGGTGAGTTCTGTGTGGAGAGATCTGTGATGGGGACAGAGTGATGGAGACTTTTACAATAAGGAAATTTTCCAGAACGCTTATGGAAACATTATGTAAAGAACACATTTAAATATTTAATAATTTTTGCTTAGACCCTCAACATTGGTTCTAGAGAGCTTGGTAAAGTTGTGTAGTGAGATGCTGATGCTGGTTTTCCAAGATCACCTGTCCCTGGGTCTTACCTTTTGTGTAACCACTTCTCTTCAGGACTGCTTCTGTGGAGGAAGTTGTGGGGGCCATTGCTCTGGGAGTGTATTTTGGCCTTATCATCTCATGAGATCACTGCCCAAACATGGAAAACATTTCTACAGATATGGATAGGTTTGCCATCAATAAAGAATCTGTTGTTTCAAAAAACCAGTTTCCTTCCAACTCTACAAGCCTGTGTTTTTAGTTATTTCAGCAGTGCCCCCGACCCCCGCAATAAATCAGTTTGCATATGAAACAGTTGTTTGAAATATGGCAAGGAGAGTCTGCCGCAGATAGTAATAAGGCTACATGTCCGTGTTCTCAGAGTTACTTTGAGTCTGTAGCATCATCCTGTAAATACCCTGTACAGCACTGCCTGCCTCTTCTTCCTGGGGCAGATTTCCCAAGAGTGTGTGACAGATAGGACAGACAAAGGGCAATTTCACTGTTTCAGGCCTGGCTCTACCTTAACTGCAGCCACATCACAGTTAAAGTCTGTCTTTATGTGCAGGTGGCCAACCTCCTTGGGTCACAGAATTCCACTCTAGTGTATTGTGACAGTTAGTCTCTTGTGGTTCAAATGACTTAGAAGTTTTTCACATAAGTAACTACTGGTCTAAACATACTCTGTTGATGATTTATTTTTGGAGTCTATTGTTAGTTTATGTAGTGTTTAGCTACACATCATGCATGTGTTAACATTTCTTGTTCAAGGTTTTTGATGTCTTAGAAACGTGCTTTTAAGTAGACATTCGGCTTAATGAGGGGAAACATACTATTTCTTGAATAGCCTTGACACTATGCCAAATCATAAGGATGTTATAAAATGTAATGATGAATTCCTTGCTCAATAGGTTGAGTATATATTTATATAATATAGATTTATTAAAATAGAATGTTTGTGATTAGAAGTCATTCTTGGAAAGTTCTTGTGGAACTTAATTGATATTTAGATGTAGGTTTTTCCTATTTCGAAACCACATTTAATCCATAACAATCTAAAATTGGTGAGGTTGCCTGAACTCAGGTTGTGAGTGGTGGAACAACTGCATTTTTTGGTTCATAAACATTTTATTGAAAATCTAAGCATGCTTTTTAAGAACTAATGACATTTCTCATTGAGTGTGGTCCGGGCTGAATTATTTTTTGTACCATAGGAGAAATTCCGATTATTCCTGCTGATTTCTCATTTCAGTCATGAATACCGCTTGTTTTGTGAAGTGATAGTTTCTCCAGAGGAATTGTTTTCTCCTGCAGCATTTAGATAACCTCTGACTTCACCTTTCTTAGGCCTGCATAAACTTTCTTATTAATTTTGTTTTCTTCAAGTTTACAGTATTCCTGCTATTCTCTCAAACTTTTTTCATGAGTTTTTACTCTCTCATCACAGGCAGCAGCTTGATCCTCATTCCCGTGCTGTACAGCTGTGCCCTTCAGGCATATTCGGCAGGAACCCGACCACTCTGTCTTTGGACTAGTCGGTCGAATGGTGAAGGATGTAATAAAAATTGACGTAAGCTGATTATGGCACTGCTGAAAACCCCACGCTTATTTCCTTTTGCGCTGAAACAAAGTCCAGATATTCACCCTTGTTTTGGTGCCCTCTTATGACCTGGGCCCTTCCCCATTCTCAAATCCCACCTTCCCCTTCACTCTTTCCCTCTGCTCCAGCCACATTGGCCTTTGCAGTTGCCCAAGTATTATAACTGAACATAAGAGTCATGAGAATCATTTTTATAAATTTTATCAGTGAGATAAATGACTGGAAGTTGAATTTCAGAGGTGAAAGATATGCAGTTAATGTTTTAAATTCAAAAGCTATAGTGATCACTTACATACAGAACAACTATCTGTGCAGAAGACTAAAGAGTGCTTGATTTCCAAACTTGTACTGATGCTTTTTCAGATGTGACCTTGAGAACATTTTGGTGGTCTTTTTTTTTTAGAAGAACCTAGATTTGAGTTGGTCATAGCAATAATTCCAGAGGTTGGATATAAAAGAACGGGATCGGGTGCTGAAGGTGTCTGAGATTAGGATGAACTGAACCCCGGCATCCTGGGAGGTGATAGGAGGAAAGGCTACTGAAGGCTTGTATGAGTGTATTAATCATGCTTTCTTTTCTAATTTTTTTGTGTTTTATAAGGTTTTGACATCTTGGAGCTTTGCTAGTCCTGGGGATACTGTACCTCCCAGGGCTAGCTAGTTCTTACAGGTAGTAAACAACATGCTTGAGAGCATGCCTTTTGTATGTAAGGCAAACAATTCCAAGTTCATATCTACAACCACCTCCTTTATCTAACGCTCACACACCAAGCCAATATTTCTTCTGCCCTAAATCACCCTGGGGCCGGATACCAGAAAATAGGGACTACTCCTATATTTCAGAGCTCATTGTTACTATTCATACTACCCAATTCTAAACTTACTCTGGCTTACCTATTCCACCTCAGCCATTCCTGCCTCTGGAAACCACAGTAATGACTGGGCTCTGCTCTTCCCTTCCCCCATCTTGCCTCCTGACCCTGGTGTTTCTCCATGTGGGCCTGCAGTGCATGTCATGCCTCTTCCTCTTGGGAACTGTGAATAACTAATATTCTTGCAATAGCATTGACCTCTCCATGTTATAACTCAGTCACCTCTATGAATTAATGCCCAGGGACATCTACAACAATGAAGAGACATTGTATAAGTCAAACCAAAAAGAATGGGTAATGAAAATTAAATAGCTTACTATGCAGTTATTTAAACACAAAACACAGTAACATTGAAAACTGATCTACAGTATAAAAGAAACAACAAGCAAAACAGGCTGTTTAAAACAGTGTGCATGCTGGTGCCAATTTGAAAGAAAAGCTTTCTATGATGAATAGTTTAGTATGAAATACACCAAAGTGTATTGAGTGTGTGAGTGGAATTCAAGCTAATTTCTCTTTCTGTTTATATTTTCTATTTTTCTCCAATTTTTATCATCATTTTGTGTAATTCAAAGTCTAATTTAAGAGTGGCATCACTTGCCTAACTTTTGCCTCTCTGGTGTTAGAACCTTGATTGTGAGGGAGGCATCAGAGCGTGGTTCCAGGTATACATGTTAAATGATACTAAGTGTGGGTGATTCACTCTTTTCTACAACTGGAATATTTCTTTTTGAAATGGGTGAGCTTGTCTCTAAACTAGAAATTCTGCGTATTTTACTGCACATATTAAAAGATAAAGTATGAGTAATCTATGGTGTACTTGGATAACATTTTCTACTTCTTTCTTTCTGCAAACTGGTTACAACCCTTCACTATGCAGGCTGAGGACCTGGCTGTGTTCTTTTCTCCATGCTGTGGGATCCTGCTTTGTGTGTACCATGGCAGGGTTTTTGTTCTGTTTTGTTTTTTCTTTTGCATTGCCCTCAGCATCTCTGGTGTATTTCCTCAGCATTCTCTCTAAGCACAGTCACTTTGGTGGTTTTCCTTTTCTCCCATATGCTGTGCTCATAATGCTCTCTACCTTATGTGTTATCTCCTAATTTGGCTCTTACCTGTCTGTTCATCCAAAAGTCTACTGTGTATTCCTATACATGTATTCTCCCTGCCAGCTCCATGCTTGTTCGGCAGGATCTGTGTCCCGTAGGCCCACAGGAGGGACATGCCACATTTCTTTTTTGTGGGTAGGGTAGTTTATCCTTGCTCTCCAAGCTGAAATGATTTCCCCCACTGCTCAGCATCACAGAACCATTGCGTGTCTCCCAGGAAGTACCTTAGCAATGTTTGGGGGTAAACAGAGGGGTTGGTGCATAGCGAACATTTTCATAAGTACAGGGCTGCCATTTTAGATAATAGAGGAGTTGGTGACACATTTTTTCTTGAAAATTTAAGAGATTTAGGTAGTTTTATTCTATAGATATACAAGAAATCCTAACTCGCAAATAACACCACAGGGTGTAGTAAACCGGGAAAATACTTGGGACTTAGGAAGTTCACAGCACCCCTAGTGCCTTCCTCCTACCGCCTTGTATAGTCTGCAGAGTAGGAAAAAAACAATTGGTTCAAACCTGAAAAGTTGAAGTGCTGGTTGGTTATTTTCTAAAATGGTTCATTTTCTGAACCACTTATCCCTTCCTCCATCTGGTCTTACCTGAAGCAGTGTCTCAGCAGGTTTTTCTAGTTGTTAGTTTTGTAATCCCTTGGTTGAAATAACAATTTTAGGTGAATTATGATTTCTTGAACATATGGTGTATTCCATTGACGATAGATTTGTTTTATATCCCTTCAATTCTAATGCACATATTTTTAAACCTCTTTGATTTTCATGTTTCAGCTGACTATGTAGCTAAGGGTATATATTTCTCAATTGTGAAGTAGTCACAATAGTGTCAGATGCATGTGTTTTCTTTCAAATTTAGATCTCTATGTAAGGCTAATTTAGTTCTTTCCAATAAAGTATCTTAAGGTCTTTTTGTTAAAGCAGGAATTAGAATAATTATTATAATTTGTAAAATACTGCTTAGCTTAAAAGTAACTCCAAAGAAATTATAATCACTCTATAAAGTAGAAAGCACCTAAAAATTCATGAGTCTAAAATAAAATATGCTTCAATAAAAATAGTGTGCAAAGCTAACTTATTTCAGAATAAAACTTAGAATGTTGTGTTTAAGCAACATTCAATACAAGCAAGTTCCCAAACAGAGAATTCTAATTAAAAAAAAATCCCTCAAAATGATGATAAATATATTTCCTCTAATGGCAA